>NW_026470620.1:0-14509 GCF_026875155.1 Cherax quadricarinatus | reverse complement strand
ATTTTGGGGTTGGGGCGGGAAATATTTAGTGAAGGGATTGGGGGCCGGTATTTTTATATAGCCGACTGGGTCCGGAAATGGGAAGTACAATGCCTCCCACTCTAAAGGAGGGGTCGGGATATTGGCAGTTTGGAGGGATATGTTGTGTATCTTTATACGTATATGCTTCTAAACTGTTGTGTTCTGAGCACCTCTACAAAAACAGTGATTGTATGAGTGAGGTGAGAATGTTGAATGATGATGAAAGTATTTTCTTTTAGGGGATTTTCTTTCTTTTTGGGTCACCCTGCCTCGGTGGGAGACGGCCGACTTGTTAAAAAAAAAGAATTGATTGGTTTTTATTTATTTGATTATATACTGTGATTTCTGTGTTCAGGTTTCATGAACAACAAATAGAAATATCAACTTGTCTTATGAATTTTTTTTTTTTATCAAATCAGCCATCTCTTGCCACAGATATGCACAGACGTTAAAATTCTAATAACCCTCTGAACTGCAAAATCCTCTTCCCTGTGTTTGAAACTTCGGGCACAGGATACTCGATATAAGCTTCTAATAGTACACCAAAAAATGAACATAATCGATTGAAAAAAAAGGGGTCGAGATGTTATACTGATACATCCCTTTACCCTGAATGGTTCATAAATGTTTTCTGGCTAATTCCTTAACCCTTTCAGGGTCTGTCCCGTAGATCTACGGCTTTACGTTCAGGGTCCAAACCGTAGATCTACGTCATGAGCTCAGCTCACTCTGATAAACTGTGAGTGGTACATTTGGGCCTAGATTGATAAAATACATCTATGTGGTATTTTGTGCACCACATAAAACAGATCCTGCAGCACACTGTGTATAATGAGAGAAAAAAAACTGAAATCATGATTTTTCGATTAAAACAGCGACTTTGCAGTGTTTTTTTTTATTTTTTTATAGTTGTATTTGTGATTTCTTGGTCTCAATTGATAGAATGGAAGACATATTACAGAAATAGAGATGATTTTGATTGGGTTTTTGCACTGGAAATGGCTTGAAACTGAGCTCAAAGTAGCAGTAATGTTAAATTTTGCCGATATTCAAGATAAACAAACGACCTCACACATCTAATACACGCCACTGGTGGGTCTAATATGCATTCACAAATATGGGTGATGATAAATTTTTACAATTATTACAGTATTGCATAACAGTAAATTTTTCAATTTTTGGTGTGAATAAAAATTCATTATGTGAATAAAAAATCAAAATGGAATTTATTTGTAAAGCCTCAAAACGTAACTAATGAACAAAGGAAATGTTAGTTTAGTTCCAGGAATACCTACATTGTTTATTCTGGACCCTATTTTGAAATTGGAATATTTTGAACTTTGTGTTAAATTGGCCAAATTAACAATTTCCGATCACTTTAATTTGTAGTTGAAACAGTTGACTTGCTGATTTCTTGTGCTCATTCGATAGAATAGAAGTAATACTAGTGAAACAGCTAAGAATTTGGTTGACTGCAATAATGTAATTGGCCTAAAATGGGAGTCAAAGTCGGCAAAATCGCCAATTCGTAAATATTCGCTGACACATCAAAATTCGCGAGAGCATAATTTCTTCAATTTTCCATCAAATTTCGTACTTTTTGTTTTATTACCTTCACAAAAAGATTATTTACCATTTCATAAGAAAAAATAACAATTTTTTTTTTAAATTCTTGGACACTGGGGCACCACTTCAGATTTGGGCCTTGGACCCTGAAGGGGTTAATAGTGGGTGAAATCCCCAAAACTTCATTTCTCCACTCACCCCCAATCTAACACTCAGACATGCTTGCTGGATGTTCAAGCCCCTACCACTTCAAGCCTTCTTCACACCCTCCCTCAACCCTTCCTGAGACAATCCCTACCCCTTCTTCCACCCAAAATTGATGCATTCTCTTGGTTATCCCATTATGCTCAATCCTCTAAAAATGCCCAAATCCCCACAACAGTCTCTTATGTGCCTTCTAAATAATATCTTAAATAATCCCGCTCTACTGCACACTTCCTACATTCTGAATTCCTTGCACTGAGTGTGTAGATCTTAATTCTACTGATTGCAAAAAGGATTTAGGAGTTTTGGTTAGTAGTAATCTGAAACCAAGACAACAGTGCATAAGTGTTCGCAATAAAGCTAATAGAATCCTTGGCTTCATATCAAGAAGCATAAATAATAGGAGTCCTCAGGTTGTTCTTCAACTCTATTTTCCCCTTGGTTAGGCCTCATTTAGATTATGCTGCACAGTTTTGGTCATCATATTACAGAATGGATAAAAAATGCACTGGAAAACATACAGAGGAGGATGACAGTTAATCCCATGTATCAGAAATCTTCCCTATGAGGATAGACTGAAGGCCTGAATCTGCCCTCTCTAGAAAGGCGTAGAATTAGGGGGATATGATTGAGGTGTATAAATGGAAAAACGGGAATAAATAAAGGGGATGTAAATAGCGTGCTGAAAATATCCAGCCACGACAGAAGTTGCAGAAATGGTTTCAAGTTGTAAAAAGTTAGATTCAGGAGGGACATAGGAAAGCACCTTGTTTTGGCAATTGAGTTGAGGATGATGAAACAAACTCACGAGTACCGTCCATAGAAGCTAAGACCTTGTGTAGTTTTTAAAATAGGTTGGATAATACATGAGTTGGTGTGGGTGGGTGTGAGTTGGAACCTGACTAGTTTGTCAACCAGGACTGGTGACATGCTCCTTAAGTGGAAGTGACCTGACTAGGTGGTTATTCTTCTCAGCTTGGGAGTGGCATGGACCGGCTTCGCATGGTCCCCCCCAGTAGCCGCTGCAATGTTCTTCTTTCTTCTTTTTTTTATTTAACAAGTTTGGCCCTCTCCCACCGTCGAGGCAGGGTGACCAAAAAGAAAGAAAATCCCCAAAAAGAAAATACTTTCCATCATTATTCAACACTTTCACCATCACTCACACATAATCCACATGTTTTTGCAGAGGTGCCTCAGAATAAACATTTAAAGAAGTAAATACATATAAAGAATACACATCATAACCCTCCAAACTGCCAATATCCAAACCCCTCCTCTAAATGCAGGGCATTTGTACTTCCAATTCCAGGACACGTCTGGCTATATAAAATAACCGTTTCCCTGAAACCCTTCACTAAATATATACCCTGCCCACTCTCCAACAGCTTAGTTCAAAAGGTCCCAGATATCATTCATCCTCTATTCACATCCTTATCTAACAATGTCTCACCCACAGCTTGCTGAAGTCCAAGCCCTCGCCCACAAAACCACCTTTACCCCTTCCCTCCAACCATTTGAGGACGACCCCTACACCCCTCCTTCCTTCCCTACAGTTTTATAAACGCTCGTCCATGTCATGCTTTCCTCTTTGATTCAGTCTCCTAAATGACCAAACCACCTCAACAACACCCCTCTTCATCCCTCTGACAAATACTTTTATTAACTCCACACCATCTCCAATTTCCACACACACGGATTTTCAGCATAATAATTTTAACACCACACATTGCCCTTAGACAGGACACTCCATCCTGCCTCCAACCGCCTCCTCGCTGCTGCATTTTACAACCCCAGCTTCACACGCCATATAATATGTTTGGTGCCGGACTGTACTTTTGTACATTCCCATTCTTTGCCATCATAGTGTTTATTGTCTCCACATATACCTCAACGCACCACTCGCCTTTTTTCCTTCATCAATTATATGATTACCCTCATCAACTCATGACACATCAACTCCCAAATATCTGAAAACATTCACTTCTCCAACTACTCTGTCCTCCCCAATTTGACATCCATCTTTCCTTTATCATTTGAATACCCCCATCACCTATTACTCTTTTTTCCTTTGTTTCACTTTCAACTTTCTAACCTTACAACACCCCCAAACTCGTCCACTAACTTTTGAAATTTTTTCCTTAAATCTCCCGTAAAGCACAGTAATCAACAGCAAAAGTAACTGTGTCAATTCCCATTTTGTATAGAATGAATTCCCCATAATTGAATCCCACCCCTCCTCTCGAACTAACCCTAAGCATTTGCTCTTTTACAATCCCATTATAAATACCCTATCCATCCGACTTACAACCATGCTCGACATACGACCATTCAACTTACGACCGTGTTTTCTATGCCAAATTCTGGGAATAAACACTTGGTTTGGTGTTTGTAAACAGATTTTATCCTAAACCTTACAGTATAAAATACAGTTACTACCAGGATAAAAAGTAAAGTAAAAAAAATGATATACAAAATAAAACAATAAAATAGTCATTACAAAAATGTGATGTTGACATTCAGTAAGTAATGTTTGACTTGGCGTCCACTTCACTTAGGACCCGGTTTGGTCAGAACTGAACTCAGTCCGTAATTCAGATGTACCTGTTATTAAACAACCATGGTGACAATTACATCATCCCTGTCTAAGATCTACTATACTGGGAAGTAGTCCCTACCCTCTCTTCTACACACCCTAACCAAGCCTCACTATCCTCATAAAAACTCCACAGCAGTGTTTTTCACAATTTTTTGCAAAACCCTCTTGGGTTAAACCATTATTGAGAGAGCCGCCTACGCAAGTTAGAGAAACCCAAACTAAATTAATATACGAGCTGCATGCAATATAGTAAAGAAAAAATTAGAAAAGGTAATATTAGCCTGCATATCTTTTTATTAAATAGAAAATAAAGACCAAATTTACTTAATCTGTGATGACGAAGTGTCTAGCTGCTGCTAACTCAAATCGATCCATCAAAACGGACACTACTTGACGCATTTTGGTTTCAAGAAAAAACTACCCATCGCAGCTAGCTTCCCCCACAAGCAGCAACAGTTAAGTCGTTACTTTCTATATGTTGCGCAGTCTAAAATATCGTGCCTATTTTTCAAACACAAATCTCCAAGGTAACGAAAAACATCCATGCCCCCTGAAAGCTTGAACCAGCTGATTCAGCGGACCAGGGATGCCTAGCTAACGTGCCCCCTGATCATTTTTCCCTAGTGGACACGTATGATTTCTGACACTGGGGTAGGGAGTTAGAATTTATCTCTTAAGTAACTTCGTTTTCCATCTCGCCTCATAAAAATATGTCTTACTTAAAAAAATTTTTTTTTCAATTTTTTTTTTTATTTTTTAAATTTTATATATTTTTCGAGAGACATGAATTGGAGTATTGCGAGCCGCCGGCGGCTCGCGGCCGCTCAATAAATACCACTGCTCGCAGCTTTTAGTAACTTACCACCTGTTCCATAACTTCAACTCTCCCCACATTGCTCCCCCCTACCACTCTATCATATCCCCTTTTCAAATCCATAAATCAATAAAAACTCCCTACCTTTTACAAATACTTCACAATTCTTAAATGTAAACCTTGACTACACCCCCCTACTCACTCAAAACCTCCTTTTTCTCCGCAATCCTCTTTTGTCTTATTTAAATTGTTTCAAAAAATAACCCTCCCGAACTTTTCCTGGAAATGCTCAAAAAATTTACTTTGACAGTTTTCTTTTTTGTTTTTAGTAATTTTTCGGGAAAAAGGGGGTTTACCCCATTGTTCCACATTTTAGTTGATTTTTTACAACACGCGTGACTTACGGGGGAAAGATTCTTTTTTCCACTTCCCAGGGGATAAAAAGGGAAAAGAACAAGAACAAGAACTATTGAGAAAAAATAAAAAAACTCAGGTGAGTGGTAAAATAAACGTGTACATGTATGTAAGTGTGACCAAATTAAGTAGAAGTTGCAAGACATACATGTCATCTTGCATATTTATAAAACAGAAAAAAGACCCCCAAAACCCTACCATCAGTAAATCAATCACAGGCTTTCTTTTTTACTCACTTATATTCCCCTGCATTGCTCCAAATTAAAAAACTCCCCTCCCTTCATCTTCCTGTCTGCAACATATAAAATTTTGTACTGTGCATCCACATAAAAGGGTTGAACCATTTTGCATTTTCTTTTTTTGCCCCAAAAGCACCTCAACACCTTTGTACGTTTTCCTATTTTTTGCCATTTTGATCGGGCATTTGCATTGGTAGTATTTAGCTTCCATTAAAAATGTCGCTTATAGTCAAGCAATATTTCTGAATCTGCTAGTAAAGGCTAAAATAATTTTTGGACCAAGGATTTTTATATGTTATCTTTTTGTGCTGTGACCCCCTGATTTTTTTGGGGTCTTTTTAAAAAAATTTTTCCCATACTCTCCTCCATATGTTGTTATGGTCATGTTAAAAAGGGGACTAACTTTAATTTTCTTTTTTCAGCATGTTGGCCGTCTCCCCACTAACAGGGTGATCCAAATAAAAAAGAAACACTTTCATACATTCAACATTTTTAAACCCTCATTCACATTTTGTCACGCCTTTTTTAAGGCTAAGATATGACAATTTTGATGTCACTCCAAACAGCCAATACCCAAACCCCTCTTTTAAAGGGCAGGGGCTATACTTTCCCCCTTTCCAAAACTCAGGTCCAAATAACTGGGTTTTTCACTTTGCTCCAGAGAGTACTCTCCCCCGGGTTTTTGATACATCTCTTTAATTGAGGGTCAGTAGGAAAAATACTCTATATCAATCAAAGGGGGGAAGTTGAAAGATTTTCTTCACCATTGACAAACGGGTCATCTTAAAATTTTGCTGGGGCAGGGGGCCCCGCATACTTCAATTCAGAATGACACTTAACCCCCTTTGGAATCAAACCCTGGGGTTCCTAAAGGCTACTGGGTGTGCACTTGGGACCTTCTTGGTTTTTTGTGGTGGGCAATATGTTTTTGGTTTCCCTGCCCATGTGGATTGATGTCTAGTTGGACCTTATTTTACTAAAATGAATTATTTTGGGGAAAAAAGTTTGGGCAAAACAGATACATAGATCATTGGTATTACATAAGGCGGGCCTTTAAAAACGGGAATAGGTCATTAAACCAACCACGGGCGAGATTTGAACCCGCGGTCAAGAGTCCAAAACTCCAGACCGCGGTTAGCAATCGTGTCATTACATTTCATAGTCAAAGGAGTCTATTGGTGTTCGAGTGTTTTATGAGGAACGGTTTTAATTGGGTTCGTGATGGTGATGACGACTTTTTCCCACCAAAAACATTTCCCCCGGAAACCTAGATAAAGAGAAATTAGAAAGCTGTGATTATCAAAATATTACACAGAAGTGGAGGGGGGGTTGTTGAAGTGGTCGGCACTGAGAAAAGAGGAGCGAATAGGATGAACAAAGGTTAAAATCTAAGTGGAAGGGGGGAAAGTGTGAGTCATCCCCGGATGGTTGGAGGGATGGGGGAAGAAAATTCAGGAAAACCTGTTAGTCAGACTCCGTCAAGGCATGTACTCTGAAGGGAAAGGGGGAAAAAGCACAGTTTGGAGTGTCTATAATTTGATGCTTGCACCCGGGTTTCAAAACTTCCCTGAGTGATAATGGTAAATGTTTTCCCCATTTTCTTGGGCACTCTATCTGGTAGGGGAAAGGCTGTGGAAAAATTTATGCAATAATTATAGAAATGTAATAAATTTTATTATAAATTATTCAATATAAAATAAAGTGGGACGGTAATTTTAAACATTTGCTCATTAAATAGGAATATACAAAATTTTGGGTAAAATTTTAATTTGGGATTAAAAAAACAGGGGGTTTTTACAAAATTTATATACCTAAAAATGAGTTTTTTTTTTTTTATTTACTTTTCACGAGTTTTTACATTTTTTTCTGGTGGGTTATTTCAGATTTTAATTGCTTTTTTTTTTTATTTAGAGTTTTTTTTAAAGTTTTATCATACAAAAAGGAATGGGTTTTGAACATTGATTGCAAAACAGGTTTTGTAATTTGGGGGCATTAAGAAAGTGGTGAAATTTTGATTGTTTTACAGTGGGACCAAAATGTTTAAAAAAGATGCAGGACGCAGATGACAAAGGAAAAACAAGAAAATGTGCATCTGAGACGGTGAAGAAAATAAAATCAAAGCAAAAAAAATAGTTTTTCCCGTGATATACTAGACTTATAAAAATTTTGTTTTTTTATGTAAAGTACTTAAAATATTTTATGTGCTTTCTTTAAAGATTTTTTTTTTTTACATCCTTAAAACCCAGTCCTTATAGAAAGCGCTAGCACCCTTAACGTAGAAACTTTTATTTTTCCTGCCCCCAAAATTTGGGCATTGGCCCGAGAGCCGGGCAGCAAGAATTGGGTTTTTAACACTCGGTGTGCCCGTATTAAAAAACTCTGGGGCCACTTAGACCTTGTGGGAGCACCATTAAAAGAGCCCAACAAGAGAAAACACATGGCAAACACCAAGGGTTCACTGGCATTCAAGTAACACTCCCCTTTCATGAGGAAAGTGATGTTGACCCCAATTTAGTATTTTGAGGGAGACTGGCCACAAGTGGTCAAGGGAAAAACAAAAACCTCAGTAATAACCCATGGCAAATTTTTGCAACCCCTTTTTGAATGTTTTATAACCCATGCCCAAGTAAAAGAAACGATTCGGAATGTGAAAAAAATGTTCGGGGGGCGGCTGGGTGGCTGGTTTACTGGGGCCCGGGCCCAACTGGCTGGCTGGCCTATCTCGTCTGTCTGTACTATTTTATCTCTGACAGTGGGCCCCACTATATGGGAGTTTAAGGGTTTCCAGCTACCGCCGTAAAGTGGAACACCCTTTTTTCTCCACTTATAAATGCATACAAACACTAGATAACAAGTTTACACTAACATATATTAAGTTAGCAATAGAACCGGGCATCAAAAAACAATAAAAAAGTACAATACACACATAGTGCACTCATTACTTACCTTAAAATATTTATAGTCTTAATCTAGGGTGAGACAAGTAGTATTTATTGTAAGAAATCAAGTGTGGTATGTATGGTAGTCAGCCAGGCTACCTTACCAGGCCACCCCACCCACACATACTATTCTATGATATTTAAGCATCCCAGAGCGATAAAATGTATATACAGTTTGCTCATTACTTACCTTAAAACATAGGGTGAGATGAGTAGTATTTATTGTAAAAAATCAAGTGCGGTATGTATGGTAGTCAGCCGGGCTACCATACCAGGCCAACCCACCCACACATATATTCTATGATATTTAAGCATCCCAGAGCAATAAAATGTATATACAGTTCACTCATTACTTACCTTAAAATATTTGTAGTCTTAATGTAGCGTCAGGAGTAAGTAAATGAGATAAAACAAATAAATGAGAGAGAGAAAGAATGTGTGCATGAGAGGGGACAGGCGCAGAGTTATGTAAACAAACCAGGCGAAGGTAAGTTTTGTAAACAAAGTGTACACGTCTGATTTGTGTACAAGTTACATTGTGTACAGGTTGTCTCTACATTGATATGGTAGAATAAATAAAGAAGAACACTCCCATTCTCATGTAACATCATTTTGAGAAGAAATGATGCTCTGAGTGAAGGCAATGGAAATAAGTCACTCTGACTTTTTTGGGTTATCCTAGGTTCTCTGTACATATGTTGTTATGTATGATACTCTATGTAACTGTATTTGTGTATACCTGAATAAACTTACATACATACGAAAGGAATAATTTTCTACAGTTACCCCCAGTAACACATTTTCTATTATGTAAGATTAGAGAAAATGTTATTCTTGCCGTCACTTGTACAAGTTATCTGGCTACCACATCTCATATTTATATTTATTTATTCTATTGTGGGGTGTATTTATCATCTTTTTATGTTATGTATCGTGTTTATTATATAATTTTGAAAAAAATATCATGGATGGATTAATGAAAATGTGTATATTAAC
This sequence comes from Cherax quadricarinatus, assembly GCF_026875155.1. NCBI lineage: Eukaryota > Metazoa > Arthropoda > Malacostraca > Decapoda > Parastacidae > Cherax > Cherax quadricarinatus. Next base: position 4,720 of record NW_026470620.1, on the reverse strand, counting down.
GTAATATACGACATTTAATGAGACTCGGTGATTATTATTATTATTATCATCATTTCTAATATGGCGTCATTTGTGCAAGTCGTCTGCTACCACATCTCACATTTATTTTATTTTATTATCACACTGGCCGATTCCCACCAAGGCAGGGTGGCCCGAAAAAGAAAAACTTTCACCATCATTCACTCCATCACTGTCTTGCCAGAAGGGTGCTTTACACTACAGTTTTTAAACTGCAACATTAACACCCCTCCTTCAGAGTGCAGGCACTGTACTTCCCATCTCCAGGACTCAAGTCCGGCCTGCCGGTTTCCCTGAACCCCTTCATAAATGTTACTTTGCTCACACTCCAACAGCACGTCAAGTATTAAAAACCATTTGTCTCCATTCACTCCTATCAAACACGCTCACGCATGCCTGCTGGAAGTCCAAGCCCCTCGCACACAAAACCTCCTTTACCCCCTCCCTCCAACCTTTCCTAGGCTGACCCCTACCCCGCCTTCCTTCCACTACAGACTGATACACCTCTTGAAGTTATTCTGTTTCGCTCCATTCTCTCCAATGTCCGAACCACCTCAACAACCCTTCCTCCGCCCTCTGGACAACAGTTTTGGTAATCCCGCACCTCCTCCTAACTTCCAAACTACGAATTCTCTGCATTATATTCACACCACACATTGCTCTCAGACATGACATCTCCCTGCCTCCAGCCTTCTCCTCGCTGCAACATTCATCACCCATGCTTCACACCCATATAAGAGCGTTGGTAAAACTAACTCTCATACATTCCCCTCTTTGCCTCCAAGGACAAAGTTCTTTGTCTCCACAGACTCCTAAGTGCACCACTCACCCTTTTCCCCTCATCATTCTATGATTCACCCTCATCTTTCATAGACCCACCCCATGACATGTCCACTCCCAATATCTGAATACATTCACCTCCTCCATACTCTCTCCCTCCAATCCGATATCCAATCTTTCATAAACCTAATCTTTTTGTTATCCTCATAACCTTACTCTTTCCTGTATTCACTTTAAATTTTCTTCTTTGCACACCCTACCAAATTCATCCACCAACTCTGCAACTTTCTCTTCAGAATCTCCCAAGAGCACAGTATCACAGCAAAGAGCAACTGTGACAACTCCCACTTTATTGTGATTCTTTATCTTTTAACTCCTCGCCCTTGCCAAGACCCCCCGCATTTACTTCTCTTACAACCCCATCAATAAATTATAAACAACCACTGTGACAATCACACATCCTTTCTAAGGCCAACTTTTATGGAAAAATCTCCCTCTTTCCTACATACTCTAACTGAGCCTCACTCCTCGTAAAAACTCTTCAAATTGCGATTAGTAACTACCTCCTACACCATACACATGCAACATCTGCCACATTGGCACCCTATCCACCCTTGCATATGCCTTTTCCAAATCCATAAATGCCACAAAGACCTCTTTAGCCTTATCTAAATACTGTTCACTTATATGTTTCACTGTAAACACCTGGTCCACACACCCCCTACCTTTCCTAAAGCCTCCTTGTTCATCTGCTATCCTATTCTCCATTTCTTTTTTTTTTTTTTTTTCTCAACAAGTCGGTCGTCTCCCACCGAGGCAGGGTGACCCAAAAAAGAAAGAAAATCCCCAAAAAGAAAATACTTTCATCATCATTCAACACTTTGACCACACTCACACATTATCACTGTTTTTGCAGAGGTGCCCAGAATACAACAGTTTAGAAGCATATACGTATAAAGATACACAACATATCCCTCCAAACTGCCAATATCCCAAACCACTCCTTTAAAGTGCAGGCATTGTACTTCCCATTTCCAGGACTCAAGTCCGACTATATGAAAATAACCGGTTTCCCTGAATCTTACTCTTAATTCTTTCAATAATAACTCTACCATACACTTTGCCAGGTATACTCAACAGACTTATCCCCCTATAATTTTTGCACTCTCTTTTATCCCCTTTGCCTTTATACAAAGGAACTATGCATGCTCTCTGCCAATCCCTAGGTACCTTACCCTCTTCCATACATTTATTAAATAATTGCACCAACCACTCCAAAACTATATCCCCACCTGCTTTTAACATTTCTATCTTTATCCCATCAATCCCGGCTGCCTTACCCCCTTTCATTTTACCTACTGCCTCACGAACTTCCCCCTCACTCACAACTGGCTCTTCTTCACTCCTACAAGATGTTGTTTCTCCTTGCCCCTATACACGAAAATCACAGCTTCCCTATCTTCATCAACATTTAACAATTCCTCAAAATATTCCCTCCATCTTCCCAATACCTCTAACTCTCCATTTAATAACTCTCCTCTCCTATTTTTAACTGACAAATCCATTTGTTCTCTAGGCTTTCTTAACTTGTTAATCTCACTCCAAAACTTTTTCTTATTTTCAACAAAATTTGTTGATAACATCTCACCCACTCTCTCATTTGCTCTCTTTTTACATTGCTTCACCACTCTCTTAACCTCTCTCTTTTTCTCCATATACTCTTCCCTCTTGCATCACTTCTACTTTGTAAAAACTTTTCATATGCTAACTTTTTCTCCCTTACTACTCTCTTCACATCATCATTCCACCAACCGCTCCTCTTCCCTCCCTCACCCACTTTCCTGTAACCACAAACTTCTGCTGAACACTAACATACCCTACATTTTTAAAACCTACTCCATACCTCTTCGACCCCATTGCCTATGCTCTCATTAGCCCATCTATCCTCCAATAGCTGTTTATATCTTACCCTAACTGCCTCCTCTTTTAGTTTATAAACCTTCACCTCTCTCTTCCCTGATGCTTCTATTCTCCTTGTATCCCATCTACCTTTTACTCTTAGTGTAGCTACAACTAGAAAGTGATCTGATATATCTGTGGCCCCTCTATAAACATGTACATCCTGAAGTCTACTCAACAGTCTTTTATCTACCAATAGATAAATCCAACAAACTACTGTCATTTCACCCTACATCAATATCTTGTATATTTATTTTTCCTCTTTTTCTTAAAATATGTATTACCTAAAACTAAACCCCCTTTCTATACAAAGTTCAATCAAAGGGCTCCCATTATCATTTACACCTGGCACCCCAAACTTACCTACCACACCCTCTCTAAAAGTTTCTCCCTACTTTAGCATTCAGGTCCCCTACCACAATTACTCTCTCACTTGGTTCAAAGGTTCCTATACATTCACTTAACATCTCCCAAAATCTCTCTCTCCCTCTGCATTCCTCTCTTCTCCAGTGCATACACGCTTATTATGACCCACTTCTCGCATCCAACCTTTACTTTAATCCATATAATTCTTGCATTTACACATTCATATTCTCTTTTCTCCTTCCATAACTGATCATTCAACATTACTGCTACCCCTTCCTTTGCTCTAACTCTCTCAGATACTCCAGATTTAATCCCATTTATTTCCCCCCACCGAAACTCCCCTACCCCCCTTCAGCTTTGTTTCGCTTAGGCCAGGACATCCAACTTCTTTTCATTCATAACATCAGCAATCATCTGTTTCTTGTCATCTGCACTACATCCACGCACATTTAAGCATCCCAGTTTTATAAAGTTTTTCTTCTATTTTTTAGTAAATGTCTACAGGAGAAGGGGTTACTAGCCTATTGCTCCCGGCATTTTAGTCGCCTCATACGACATGCATGGCTTACGGAGGAAAGATTCTTTTCCACTTCCCCATGGACAATAGAGGAAAAAAAGAGGAACAAGAGTTATTTAGAAAAAGGAGAAAAACCTAGATGGATGTATATATATATGCATGTGCGTGTCTGTGAAGTGTGACCAAAGTGTAAGTAGGAGTAGCAAGATATCCCTGTTATCTAGCGTGTTTATGAGACAGAAATAGAAACCAGCAATCCTACTATCATGCAAAACAGTTACAGGTTTCTGTTTCAAAGTCATCTGGCAGGACGGTAGTACTTCCCTGGGTGGTTGCTGCCTACCAACCTACTACTACATTTATGTTTATTTATTCCTCTGGGGTGTATTTATCTTATTTATATGTTATGCATCGTGTTTATTATATAATTTTGAAAAAATATCAGATGGATTAATGAAAATGTGTATATTAACGTAATATACGACATTTAAATAGACTCGATATTATTATTATCATTACTAATATGACGTCTGGAGACATAAAACACTCTTACTGATTTTAAAAGTGTACCTGCATGCCAGCACGGTATGTAAGCTTATTTAGGTACAGGTATACATAAGTATAATTATCAGAGTATATATAAAATATGAAATAACTTTTAAAAACATTTGAAATTTTGGAGTTTCCAGACAAAGTGGAGAGACTTAGTGCTTACTGAGCTCACGGAGAATGTAAACAAACAGGGTGGGGCGCGGTGACAGTATTAGAAAGTCAGGTGGGGGGAGCCGTATAGTGAGTTTTGATCATAATTTGAAATGACCGTATTAGCGGAACGCCGTAAAGTGAAACGCCATAAAGCGGGGCCCTACTGTATCTCTGTCTCTTTCTATCTCACAGGTACACATAAATACAATTATATACATAGTGTAAATTACCTAGGATAACCCAAAAAATCCAAAGTGCTATACTGTGCTTGTATATATAATGCACAAGAATACTTGTTGCTTCACAGTGACTCTCTCTGAGACAGAGAGAGAGACTAACAGACAGATGGAAAGAGACGAGCAGACAGAGAGACGT
>NW_026470619.1:0-11740 GCF_026875155.1 Cherax quadricarinatus | reverse complement strand
TACTCACCCCCCTTTTTGATCCCGGATAAACGTATCTTGCATCGATCTCTCGTCTGCTCTTCCTCCGCTGCATTAGACTTCACCTGGTCTGTTCTCCCGGATTTACATGACAGCGATCAATTCCCAATCATTCTTACTTCCCCTTCATATTCACCACCTCTTTGTAACCCACACTGGCAATTTGATCAGGCAAATTGGAACCTTTACTCACAACTAACAGTTTTTAGTGAGGTTCCTTCATCCTCCATTGATGAGCTTTTACACCTCTTCTCGTCCTCCGTTTTAACCGCAGCTTCTAAGTCTATATCCCAAGCTTCGGGCAGGCATTTTCAGAAATGTGTGCCTTGGTGGTCTCCTGCTTGTGCTCATGCAGTACGTTTGAAAAGTGCTGCGTAGCGCAGGTACCGGTACAATAGAACCACGGAGAGACTTCTTGATTTTAAGCAGAAGCGTGCGATCGCTCGCCGTGTCATGTATGACGCTAAACACACTTGCTGGCGAGATTATGTCTCCACCATCACCTCTGCTTCCTCTATGAGTGCAGTCTGGAAAAAAGTACGAAAACTAAGTGGTAAATATTCTCCTGACCCGGCTCCTGTTCTGCGGGTCGCCAGTGTTGATATAGCAAACCTACTGGATGTTGCCAATGAAACTGGCAATCATCTGGTCCGTATTTCTCAGGGGCTCCATCTATGCCCCTCATTTCTTTCCTCAAAGTCTGCTAGAGAGTTAGCACCCTTGGACTTTTCTTCTCTCAGAGAAGAACAGTATAATGTGCCTTTTACACTTCAGGAACTGGAGGCAACACTCTCAGCTTGCTGATCATCGGCAGCTGGGCCCAACGACATTCATATTTGTATGCTACAACATTTACATCAGTCAGCCCTTGCAGTCCTATTATGCCTTTTCAATCTTATTTGGTCACAGGGAGTTCTTCCACAGTTGTGGAAATCTGCCATTGTTCTCCCTTTCCGCAAACCGGGTACTACGGGACATGAAGCCTCCCACTATCATCCCATTGCTCTTACCAGTGCAGTTTGCAAAGTGATGGAACGCGTGGTAAATAGACGTTTATTGTGGTATTTAGAAACACACAGCAGTCTCTCCACTCGTCAATATGGCTTTCGTAAGGGCCGTTTTACCATAGACCCCTTACTACGCTTGGATACATATGTTCGTAATGCCTTTGCGAATAACCACTCAGTTATTGCCATATTTTTTGACCTTGAGAAGGAATATGACACAACTTGGAGGTATAATATTTTGGCCCAAGCCCACTCCTTAGGCCTTCGAGGCAACCTACCATCCTTCCTTAAGAACTTTTTAACTGACAGACATTTCCGTGTTCGGGTTAATAATGTGCTCTCCCCGGATTTTATCCAAGCTGAAGGTGTCCCCCAGGGATGTGTTCTGAGCACAACACTTTTTCTCCTTGCTAAAATGATTTGGCCTTAGTTTCCATCCAATATTTGGTTATCACTCTATGTTGAGATTTCATTTTTCCCTGTGCAGGTGCTGACGTCCCCCTCATTACAGTTCTCTCCAACATCGGTCGCCCGTTTTTCCCAAAATTGGGCCCACCCACGGGGGTTTAAATTTTTCCAGTACCAAAACTCCCCAAAATACTTACTAGACCCCTGCATCTCCATCATCCTTTGTACTCTATGGCCCCGTATCCTTAACGTGATCCCAGCGGGTTTTTAGGCCCCCTCTTGCCTGGGTTTTTCCCCGGGAAACCCTCCTTTCCCTTCTAAAGGGAAATTTGTCCGCCGGTGAACCTTTTAAAACCCGGGTCATCTTTCAGGGGGAGCGATCGTCGAACCTCCTTCCCACTTTCCCGCCTCATTTTATTAAAATTTTGAATATGGTGACCAATCAATTTAGCGGCCTTCCTCTACTTCTTACCTTACCCCCTTCTCACCCGGATTAGTTTATGCCTTGGTGCTTTTTGCTCTTCCCTGTTTAGAGCCCTTGCAAAGCGAACGTTTTATCCTTATCCGATCACCCCTGATGCCCCCTGTTCACACTATGACGCTCTCATTCTCCCGCAATCCTTCCATTTATAGAATGGTCACCAAAAATTAGTAGACTTTTCCTTATTTGTTCGCCGCCCCTGTTTGCCCCGTCCCTTCCCCCTTCGCCTACATTCGCTCTTGTTTTTTTCAGTTACCACCTTTCTATGTTCAGTATCATCTCACTTTTTCCCTACCCCCGGGAAGTTACAGCTGTTCGATCTGTTCTTTCTCCCCCCTTGCTCGAAACCCAAACTGTCTACGTAGTTTTCCGCTCTCTTTTTCTTGACCATCCACTCTCTTTCTCATGCTTTTCTGTGTACACAGATGGTCTAAGTCTTCTGAGGGCGTAGGATTCACAGCAATGTTTCCGGACATGTCGTACGGGGGCATTTACTATTTTTGGCTAGTATCTTTTTGCTGAATTGTATCCCCATTCTTGCAGCACTTATCCGTATTGCACTATGCCGTGTATCATTTGTGGTTTCTCAGACCCCCTTATGCTTTTACAGGCTTACAAAAATTTTGATCCCCTCCCCCCTTATTCCTCCGTACCAAAACTTGGCTACGCCGCATTTTCCCAAGCATAAAAATTTTTTTTTTTTTTTTTTTTTTTTTTTTTGGGGGGGTCCCTGGTAGTTGAGTACAGGGCAATGAACCAGCATGCTGGTGGTCAGCAGTACAACCACCATTTCAATAAGGTGTTCCATTACGGACTATTTTGCTGAAATAGTACCCACCTTCACACCGTTGGCAACATTTTTGGTCTCTTTTCGGAAAAGAAACTTCAATCTTTTAAAATGGTATGGGTTAAAGCCGTTTTCCCTTTTCACCATGTCGGGGTTTGGGGAGACTATCTCTCCGTCTTCACATTGGCCTACTCGTCTTATCATGGTTACTCATGGAAGGCGCCCTATTCCTCCTGTGAGAAAATTTTCAGGTTCCATTATCGGGTTAGCCAATTTATTACACTGCCCCTTTATCAACGAGCGCGAAAATACTCGAACGTCACTTCGCTCGCTGCCTTCTTTACCTTCCTTCTCGCTGATGGACCCACCTTTATCCGGACTCTCTCATTTACTTTTTTACAATAATGACTTACTTCACAAACTCTGATGGAACCCCTTTAAACCCCTTTTACCTCAATCTCTTGCTGCCCTCTATCTCCCACTACCCCTGCCCGCTGTTTTCTGTAACCTACTGATCATCCGGGGGATACTCTCTCCCGTCTTTGCATGGCCTACTCGTCTTACTCATGGAAACTCATGGAGAGGCGTCTTTCCTCTCTGTGAAATTTCCAACCTTATCATCAGCCCCTTCTGTTGGACGCCCACTTTTTCAACGAGACGCAGAATTTACCTCTGTCTCGTCTTGCCCCCCTGCTCCTCTTTACCCTTTCCCCTTTTGCTGATGGACCCACCTTTTATCCCGGGCCTCTCTTGATTTTGACAATGACTGACTTATTCACAAATTCTGATACTTTCAGCCCCCTTTTACTTCAATCTCTTTCTACCCCCTACCCCCCTTTTATCCCTGCCCCGCTGTTTTCTGTAACCTGCTGATCATCCCCCCTCCCTTCTGCCATCCAATTCCCTTGCTTCCTTCCCTACCCTGCAGCGCTGTATAGCCCTTGTGGCTTAGCGCTTCTTTTTTTATTATGATAATAATAATAATACTGATCATCCCTCCCCCCTTCTGCCGGCCAATACCCTCGCTTCCTTCCCTACCCCGCAGCGCTGTATAGCCCTTGTAGCTTAGCGCTTCTTTCTGATTATAATAATAATTTAAAGATTTATGGTAGGATGAATATTTATTTTTATGTCTTTGCAAACAGTACATTGAGATTTTATCATTACAATAGTGGGTTGCAATGCAAAGAGAGCCTCTATTATGCCTAGGCATTATGGGCTAACAACATTATTGGCTTACAGACTACTTAACACTAAGGATTTTATCATAGTTGTACAGTAGGACAATAATTATTTCACCTAGCAATGTGGCAGATGTTGAAAGTGTGTGGGATAGGTGGCAAATTACTAAATACACCGTAAAGTTTTTATGATAGGCTCAGGTTAGGGTGTGTAGGAGAGGGAGATTACTTTCCAGTAAAAGCAGGTCTTAGACAGGAATGTGTAATGTCACTGTGATTAACAAATTTATAGATGGAATTGTAAAGGAAGGTTGTTTAGAGGAGTTGGGATTAAATTATGCAGATTCAAATACAAAATTGGAGTTGATGGTTACTTTTTGCTGATAATACAGTGGTACCTCGGGATACAAACTTTTTTTTGTTCCAAAAGGCTGTTCGAGTGCTGATACCGAACGAATTTATTCCCTTAAGTAATAATATAAATTAGATTAGTCTGTTTCAGACCCCCAAAAATTCACTTACAAAAGCACTTACGTAATTGTTCGAGTTTTGAGCTGTTCGTAACCTGAGGTACCACTGTACTATGCTTTTGGGAGATGCTGAAGAGAAGTTGCGGAAGTTAGTGGATGAGTTTTGGAGGGTATGTAAAGGAACATAAGAATGGAGGAACACTGCAGAAGGCCTCCTGGCCCATACAAGGCACGTCCTTGTATGGGCCTTGTTGAAAGTGAACATAGATGAAAGGTGATGAGGGTATCAATTTAGATAAGGAAAAACTTGATATCAGATTGGTGGGGGGGGAGTATGGAAGAAGTGAATGTGTTCATATACTATTTGGGAGTAGACTTGTCAGTGGATAGGTTTATGAAGGACAAGGTAAACCATAGAATTGATGAAGGAAAGAAGGTGGGTGGTGCATTGAAGTATCTGTGGAAACAAAGAACATTATTCATGAAGGCAAACAAGGGAATGTATGAGAGTAAGTGATACCAACACACTTATCTGGGTATGAAGCATGGGGTGTGATTGTTGCAGCCAGTAGGAGGCTGGAAGCAGTGGAGATGGAGTGTCTAGAGGCAATGTGTGGCATAAATATAAAGAAAATTCATAGTGTGAGAGTTATGTGTGGAGTTATTATAATTATGGGGAGCACTAAACCCGTAGGATTATACAGCGCATGTGGGGGAGGGGGAGATGGAAGGTATTCAGGTTCAATTCAAGGAACTGGAGAACAGACCAATTCCCTAGATCAAGAACTCCTCACCAGCGTCAAGGAGCCTCCCTTGAAGGCTGGGGGGAAGGTGTGGTTACTAAAAGTATTATTCAAAGGGCTGAGGGGAGGGGCTGTTGAGGTAGTTTGGTCAGTTAGAGAGGATGGAACAAAATAGGATGACTTGGAGGGTGTATAAATCTGTAGTGTAAGGAAGGGTGGAGGTTGTCCCAGGAAAGGATGGAGGGAGGGGGTAAAAGTGGTTTTGTGTGCAAGGGGCTTGGACATAAAGCAGGCATGAGCATGTAATAGGAATGAATGGAGATGAATGGTTTTTGGGACTTGATGAGCTACTGGAGTGTGAGCATAGTATTTTGCGAGGGAATTCAGGTAACCAGTTAGCCAGACTTTAGTCCTGGAGGTAGGAAATACAATGCCTACACTTTAGAGGAGGGGTCTGGGATATTTGCTGTTTGGAGTGGCATATGAACTGTCATGTCTGCATGCTTCTGCAAAGAGAGTGATTGTGTGAATGACAGTGAAAGTGTTTCTTTTTTTGGGTCAACCTGCCTCAGTGGGAGACTGCCAGTCTGTTGAAAATTTTTAAATATTTTTAGTGATTACATCATGTAGTATCATGATGAGGCTTAGTAAAGACATGTGGGGTATATACACAATATTGTGAAACTTAATTGAATATTGTGAATAAAACAACTGACTTAACTGGTTGATTACCACCACGATAGTGACCCAAAAAAGAAGGAAGCTCATTCACAATCATTTATTTTGTGTCACCCATCCAGTGTGTGTGTAAGTACTTCCACCTCCAGAACTCAAGTCTAGCTAACTTATGACTCGTAAGTATACAGTGGACCCCCGATTTACGATATTAATCCGTTCCTGAGAGCACATCGTAAGACGAAATTATCGTAAGTCGAATTAATTTTCCCCATAAGAAATAATGGAAATCAAATTAATCCGTTCCAGACACCCCAAAGTATGAAAAAAAATATTTTTACCACATGAAATATACATTTTCCTACACACAAAAAGAAGGATACATGTACAAAATATATGTGTAATGAAGAATAAATGACACTTACCTTTATTGCAGATGTGATGGGATGGGAGGAGGGGAGATGATAGAGGTTTATTATTTTTTGGAAGGGGAATCTCCTTCCATAAGGACTTTAGGTAGCAAGTCCTTTTCTGGGGTTACTTCCCTTCTTTTAATGCCACTGGGAACAACTGTCACTGGACCTCTGTTGCACCAAAAATCTGTCCATAGAGCTCTGTACCTCATGTTCCTTTAAGATTTTCCTAAAGTGGTTCACAACATTGTCATTGTAAAAATCACCAGAACGGCTTGCAATAGCTGTGTCAGGGCGACTTTCTTCCATAAAGGTTTGCAGTTCAACCCACTTTGCACACATTTCCTTAATCTTTGAAGAAAGGAACTTCCTCAATTTCTCTCTCCTTTCCTCTGAAGCAATTTCTTCAGTTGTGGCCTCCTCCTGTTGCAGATGCTCTTGCAGCTCATCAGTGGTTAGTTCTTCATCGTTGTCCTCCACCAACTCTTCCACATCCTCCCACTAACCTCCAACCCTATGGACTTCCCCAATGCCACAATAGATTCCACAACCGAACCATTGTTTTTCACAAAAGCATTTTAGAATATAAATACGTATATCTTTGTATTATACAAATTTTGATTCATTTATAATTAATATTCTACTGTACAACTATGAAATAATTACTTTCCTACTGTACAACTATGATATACTACTACTTAGTATTAAGTAGAATGTAAGCCAATAATGTTAAGTTGGCCCATAATGCCTAGGCATAATAGAGGCTCTCTTTGCATTGCAACCCACTATTGTATATACACAATCTCAATGTACTGTTTGCAAAGACATTAAATAAATAAAAAAAAAAGAAACTGCCATAGGCTCCTCAGGGTTAGCCCCAAACCCTTAAAAATCCCTCTCTTCTACACATTGTGGCCACAATTTCCTCCAAGCAGAGTTCGAGGTCCTCTTAGTCACTCCCTCCAAAGCCTTACCTATAAGGTTTACACAATTGAGGATACTAAAGTGATCTTTCCAAAACTCTCATAGGGTCAATCAAGTGTCTGAGGTCACTTCAAAGCACTTTTGAAACATTGCTTTGGTGTACAGTTTTTTGAAATTTGAAATGACCTGCTGGTCCATGGGCTGGAGGAGAGGAATGGTATTAGGAGGCCAGAATTTCACTTTAATGAAGCTCAAGTCCCCCAAAATTTGCTCTGCAAATTCTGAAGGATGACCAGGAGCATTGTCTGATACCAGGAGGCACTTAAGCTCCAATTTATTTTCCAGGAGGTAATTTTTCACAGTGGGGCCAAGCACATGGTAAAACCAGTCACAGAAAAAGTCCCTAGTGACTCATGCCTGTTTGCCCTCCACATTACACAAATTAGCATTGACATTGTTTTTCCTGAACACTGGGAGTTTCAAAGTGATACACAAGTAGAGGCTTCACTCTGCAATCACCACTAGCATTACTACACATTAAGGTTAGCCTGTCTTTCATAGGCTTGTGTCCTGGCAGTGCTTTTTCCTCCCGTGTAATGTAGGTCCTGTTTGGCATTTTCTTTCAAAACAGGCCTGTTTCATCACAATTAAACACTTGTTGATGTTTCAATCCTTCAGCCTCTATGTACCCCTGGAATTCCTGCACATATTTTTCAGCCACTTTTTGGTCTGAACTGGCAGTCTCACCATGCCTTATCACACTATGTATGCCACTATGATTCTTAAATCTCTCAAACCAGCCTTTGCTGGCCTTTAATTCACTCACATCACCACTAGTTGCAGGCATATTTTTTAATTAAATCGTCATGCAACTGCCTTGCCTTTTCACATATGATATCAGGAGATAGCATCTCTCAAGCGATCTGTTTTTCGTTTATCCACACCAATAACAGTCTCTCAACATCTTTGAGTACTTGCGATCTGTGTTTTGTAAAGATACTTGCACCTTTCGCAACAACAGCTTCCTCGATTGCCTTTTTGTTGGCCAGGATAGTAGCAATGGAGATAAAGTAAGAGTGTTAGAGTGGTGGTAATGTGAGAGTAAAGTCTGTGTGCTTGCTGATATTCAGGACAGTCCAACAGAATATGGCAAACTGAAATTGGAACTTCACAATTCACACAGTGGACCTGGACACCTCTCCATGAGATCCTCTTTAAGGGGGGCTCCTCAAAGTGGCAAAGAGGCATTGGTAAATGTCCAAGTTGGACCGAAAAGTCGTCATAAGCCCCTCTTTCTATGTTATTCTGTTATTTGTGTATTGTTCCAGTCATGGTATTGTGCCTTTTGTTATTTATAAATTGGACCTCTTGGTCTTTTTTCCCCAACCAAACCTAATTACTCCCCAATCTTCCCTTCCCTACCCCCCCTCCCCATACCATCTTTTCTCCCTTTCCCCCTCTCCCCACCCTCCCCTTTTTTCCCCATCCCGTTGTAGCCTCTGGGGTCCTCTGTTCCGGCATTACAGTTTCTAGGTAGGGAGTGGCGTGCCGGGGTTCGTCCCATCTGTGAGGTCCCTGGGGGGTGGTGGGGTTTTTCCCAAAGGGAAATCTGAATTGTCGAAGGTGTCCTGCTCCCTTCTCAGATTTCTGGGAAGGGGACGGGGTCCCCTTTGGGAAATTTGGGTGTATCTCCAAAGCTGCCTGTCGGTTCTGGGAGGTGGCAGCCAAAGGAGGTATGCTTTTTTGGCGGGTTCTGATCGCCCTTTCTTTTGTCTGCTGAGGTAGCTCAGCAGATGTGAGGCTGCTATCCCGGGTGCGGGTTTTTATTTGGTGTAAAGGGGTACGGTAGGCACAGGTTCCACACTGCATTTTCACTGCCAGTGGGCTCGAGGCCCTCTGGGATAGGGGGGGAGCTCTCGGCCCCCCCCTCCATGCCTCCTAGTGACTGTCCCTCTGCTGTCCCTTTTTTTTCTTAAAATAACAAGGAAGGAGATATCACAGAAGAAGCACCTTTATTATGGAGTCTTTGCCCAGTGAAACCCTCCTCCAGACCCGTTTTTGATACCACACACTGTTGTGACCCAGCTTTGTTTTTTGCCCAATCTCTCGACTCTTCTCATACCCCTGTACCTTCTGCCGGTGACGCTTCATCACCTGTTTCAGGTGCTGTGGTATAACCCATTTCTGTTCATGCTGCTGTTTCTGCACACCTTTTCACAGTGTGTCTGGCTTCCCTAGATACAGTGCGACAGTTTTCAGATTGCCCATCTCCCTCAGGTCAGACCGCCTGCGGTACTACTCCTAAACGTCCAAGACAACTTATTGACGACCGTTCGTCAATGATCGCTCAAAATCGACCTATGCGACATTCACTAACTTTGCATACTAGGCTAACGAGCATGCAATGGACAAATTCATTTCTTTACAAAGATGTCTCAAACTGATTATCTTCTGATCATGGAATTGGTAAAACTCTTTTATGGCACATTGGCCAAATACGTACAGTGGACCCCCACCTTACGATGGCATCGCATTACGTTTTAAAACCACATACGATACATTTTAAAGCAAAAATTTTGCCTCGCCTCGCCCTAAAAACTCGCCTTAAAGTGATTCGTCCAGGCACGTCCCACGTGAGCCTCAGCGCCATTTTTTACAAGCCAGCCAGTGAGGTCGCATCTCCGCATACATTCGATACATTCACATTTTTAGTGCTTGTAACTGCAAAATAAGTCACCATGGACCCCAAGAAAGCTTCTAGTGCCATCCCCATGGTAAAAAGGGTGAAAATTAGTATGGAATTGAAAAAAAAAAATTAAGGACATGTGTGCAAAGTGGGTTGAACTGCAAACCTTTATGGATAAAAATCACCCTCACACAGCTATTGCAAGCTGTGCTGGTGACTATTACAATGACAATATTGTGAACCACCTTAGACAAAACAAAAGGGGGAAAGAGAGGTACAAGCTCTATGGACAGATATGTTGTGCGACAGAGGCCAGTGACTCTCAAGCGGTCTAGTAGCATTAAATGAAGGAAAATAACCTCAGAAAAGGATTTGATACCTCAAGTCCTAATGGAAGGGGATTCCTCTTCTAAACAATAACAACTTACACACACTCCCCTCCTCCCATCCCATCAATCACCAGATCTTCAATAAAGGTAAGTGTCATGTATTCTATTCTTAGTAGAGTATTAACTGTGCATGTCTTCTTCAGTTTGTGTGTATTATTATTATTATAATCAAGGGGGAAGTGCTAAACCCGGAGGATTATACAGCGCCTGGGGGGGGATGTGGAAGGCATTCAGGCTTAATTCGGGGAACTGGAGCACAGATCCAATTCCCTAAATCAAGAGCCCCTCACCAACATCAAGGAACCTTCCCTTGGGGGGGTTTGTGTGATTAAAATTAATATTTCATGTGGTGGGAAATTTTTTTTTTTCATATTAGGGGGTTTTCTTGGCACGATTTAATTTGATTTCCATTACAGTGGACCCCGGTTTCGATCAGCCCCAATGCGACAATTATGTAGGCATTTGTATGTTGTATTTTGGGGGCTGAAATGGACTAAACTAATTCACAATTTCCTTATGGGAACAAATTCGGTTTAGTTATGGACCTGAACATACTTCAGGAATGAATTATTATCGTAAACGGGGGTCCACTGTATTTCTTAGGGGAAAATTTAATTCCCCCTTACAATAATTTCGGCCATACGATGGGGCTCTCAGGAACGGATTAATATTTTAAGGCGGGGGTCCACTGTATATCCTTCCACGCTCTGAAATTTGGGGCGTGTGTCATAACAGCACAGAAATTTAGAGCAAGCCATGCTTTCTCCCACATCACTTCCATAGGTAAAAATACCAGTCACCATTTGTAAGCACACAACAGAGTGATTTTTTGTCTTGCGATGATATTTTAGAACAATTAGCTCTTCAGAACCTCTCTATTCTTAAGGTAGATACATACATTCTGCCCGCTCGTGGGCAGGGGAGCTTTCCCGGTAACATTGCTGGTTTAAAACCCTTTGACTGCTGTGAAATTCCGTTTCCCCTGTCTATATTGTGGGCCATCGCCTAGTGGTCTGTCAAGTAGTTCCCACTCCCCAACAGTGTCGTAACTGCTGGTGTTTTGGCCACCCCGCTAAACACTGCAGATCTGCGGCAGAATGCCCGGTCTGTGGTGCAGCAGATTATTTTCCCTTACAACTTTAGTCTTCCCCCTCTTGTCTCAATTATAAGGAACCTCATCCTTCCTTTTCACCACCATTGCCAGATCCATCGTAATGAATGAGAGATCCCTTTTCTTAACCCGTAAATGGTCCAAAAAATATATATACGTTTTTTCAACATTTAAAAGTATGTAAAAAAGTAGACCTTCTTTTTGTTTTTTTACGTTTGAAAATGTGTAAAACTTTGATCTACTTTTTTTTTGTTATATTTGAAAATATGTAAAAAAAGTAGATCTACTTTTGTAGCACTAACATGTGAACGTAGATCTGCTTGGACCGTTTAAAGGGGTTAAAGGGGCATGAAGGTCTTACTTACACTATGACTGCCTCTCAGTCCGCCTTCAAGGAAAACTTCCTTGTGTCCATATGCTGGGTAGCCCGAAAACCTCCCCAAATCA
>NW_026470618.1:0-10260 GCF_026875155.1 Cherax quadricarinatus | reverse complement strand
GGGGTGTTAATTTTAGTATTAGTAGTGAAATTCAAAGTTTTTGTGTAGTAATACAATATGGAGAGAAATTTAAAATTCGTACTGAGAAAAAGGAAAAAAAGCCATTATTGGGTACAAAAACAGGTTAAAAAAAAATATAGACTGGTAGAGGCAGCTTGTTTCAGTGTTCACTCTCTGTAATGTGTTTGTGTAGTAAACAGGATGGCAGGGTTTACTGTTTCAGGAGGATTCTTGCTAAGATTTCGAGAGGTGAAGCTCCCGTTGTTTTTTTAAATTGTATTCGCAGCGATCAGTGTGATTCGAGGCACTTGCGCTGGGGAAAATTAGTTTTTTGATCATAATTGGGGCCCCTGAACAAACAAAAAAAACAAACAAACCACGGCATGGAAATGGGTCCCCATCAGTGGCCCTACCCAATTAACAGGGAAACACTGGTCAAACATCGCCAAATCCCCCCTTAAAAGCGTCACTTGGTTACGTTACGTGGACGACGCCCTTTTAAAACCCCAAACGTTTGATTAGGGAAATCTACAGGCAAGGCTCAAGCAGTTGAACCGGCGATCCATTTTACACTGAAAAAGGCCCAATGACAAGCTCCCTTTCCCTCGACGTCCCCCATTCCAAAGTAGCAAAACCAAGATTTCAAGTTTATCGGAACCTAAAATTTAAAAATATTCACCACTTCTATTCAGTCAAGATCCCAAGACCAAAAGAGGCATCTCATCTGGTTTTTCCTAAGAGCATACCGAATTTGTAGTCCTGAGTTTTTGACGAGGAATGTACATACATTCCCCAAAAACATTCACTGAGTTACATTTTCCTTCCTTTTTCATCAAAGACTGCAAGAAAAGAGCTCTTCAGATCCTTAATTCCCCACGAAATCAACACCACTCCCAACAAAGTTATATTCTTCCCAACACCCCAGGTTGCACTGAACGTTTCTAAAGAAACTTTCACAAGCTAACACCAGAGTCGCCCATCGCTTCTAGCATTCAATAAAAGGGTTTTAACCCGGACAAAATCAAAGCCCACGAACCAGTCAACGCAGGAGTTTTCACTATTTGAACATTTAAAATGGTATAAATTACCGACAGGTTGTTAGGTAAGACACATATGCAACTGTTAGGTATCTTTATTTCGAAACGTTTCGCCTACACAGTAGGCTTCTTCAGTCGAGTCAGAAAAGTTGATAGAAGCAGAAGAGACTTGAAAACGAGTAATCAGTCCATCACCTTAAAGTTTTGAGGTGGTCAGTCCCAGTTGGGAAGAGATTGTTCCCATGTCTGAAACTTATTGTTTCGCTATGGAAACAATGCTCTTCTCCGGGGATGAGGGGTGCCCCTCAAACTTTAAGGGTGAGGACTATTGATCGTCTTCGTCTCTTCTGCTTCTATAACTTTTTTGTACTGACTGAAGAAGCTCTGTGTGGGCGAAACGTTTGAAAAAAAAAGTTTCTAATGTTGAATTTATGTCTTCCCTAAAAAAAGTTTACACTTACCTGTGGGGCTGTGCAAGATTTACGTAGGTGAAACGCAAGAAACCTCGACACCCCCCTAAAGAAAAATTTACGAGTAGGACGATTACTTGAACAACGCTGTGTTTTCAAACCGAAATTCCACCCAAAATTTTTATGAAATTCGGGGACGCAATTAGTGTCAAGAAATAATTTCCGCAGACGCAAATGCTCGTTTAGCACTGATTGTGTTTTTGAATACAATTAAACAAAACAAAAGGAGTTCCCATCTCTGAAGTCTTAGCAAGAAAAATTGCAGAAAGGATTAATACCCACAAGTGAAAAATTTAAAACACATGTGCACTCTGGGATTTTATTGTGGGCGTTTTGCCATCAGTGGCTTTATCAATACAAATTTAGGACCCAACTTGAAAACTAGGACTATATACAGAAGAGAGGGAATCGTCCCCCAAACCCAGGGTAGGGGCGAAGAGCACCATAGTGTGGAGATTTGAAGCAGAAACAAGGAAACCTGGCGCTTATATGTAACGTAGGTGTGAGCGAGGGATGTCATGGGACTTTGCCCCATTTCACAGTGACTATGCCCTGTTGTAACCTGACGTTACTTATAAGCGCCAGGCTCCTTGCTTTGCTTGAAACTCCCGACATGGTGCTTCGACCTCTCTAGGTTGAGGGGGTGATTTTCCCCTTTTCTGTATATGTCCCACGTCTTCAGTTAGGTTTCCTAAAAATTTTGTATTAAAAAAAGCCACGGGTGGCGAAAACGTCTACAATAAAGATACCCAGATGTTGCACAGTGTCTTAATTTCATCTTAGCAAGAATCCCCCTGAAAAACTTTAACCCTCCCATCACATGTTCTCCGGGTATACTACACAAAGACTTTTACGAGGAACACGAAACAAGTCCCTCTTTCCGTCTATTTTGCCCAACCTATTTTTATGTTACCTATTAAAACCCGGATTCCAAAGGGCCCTGTTACCCCGGGTTTTAGGGGCCCAAAAAAAACCAGTAGAAAATTTTTTGACTTATATTACCCTTCACCAATTTAGAACAGCAAAGTACACTTGTCGTGAAAAGTATAGTGCACCCCACGGTAAGAAAAAGCAGAAATAGAAGCCACAAGTAGCAGCCCGGCTTCAACCAGCTCTGAAGGGGATTGACAAGGGCAGACAGGGAGCGGCCCACATAACCTCGCGTTTGCCAAACCATTTCTTTTGGCTAGAACTGGTCATATTTTAAACGGGGGGCCCCCATCAAAATTTTTGAACCGGGTTTCGGGGTTTGGGGGGGAAAAGTGTAAATTTGGGGTGTGTAAATGCGCCGAAAAAAGGTTACGCTTTTGCTGACTTTCCCGTATAGCTTTTACCCTTTTACTCATGTACGAATTAATTGCTCTACCATATTGTATTACTACTACTACAACTTTTGACACTACTACTACTACCACTAGTATTGCACCTCACTCTGAGCCTATATATACCCTCTGTGTCCATGTATTGTTTGTAATGGCTTGATAAAGCTCCTGGAGAGCGAAAAAGTTGCCCCCAAATAAAATGTCACATTAGTTGCACTTGTGTCCTTTTACTTTACATATTGTCGGTAATTCTACCAACTTTATACTTCTTAATATGAAGCCAAGGATTCTGTTAGCTTTATTGGGAACACTAATGCACTGTTGTCTTGGTTTTAGATTACTGCTAACCAGAACTCTTAAAACCTTTTCGCAATCATTAATATTATGATCTACATTATTTAGTTTATATGTGGCATGGTTATTTTCCTGTCCAATGTTTAGAACTTTGTATTTGCCTATATTAAACGTATCTGCCCCTTCTCCGACCACTGCATCACTCCTTACACCTCCCCCGCCACTACATAAACCTCTCCTGCCACTACTATACCCTCACCTGACACTAAATCATAAACCCTCTCCTGCCACTCATATACCCTCCCCTGCCACTACACATACCCTCCTGCCACTAAATATACCCTCTCCTGCCTACATAACCCTCTCCTGCCACTACATTATACCCCTCCCTGCCACTACATAACCCTCTCCTGCCACTACATATACCCTCCCTGCCACTACATAACCCTCCTCCTGCCAATACATAACCCTCCCCTGCCACTACATAACCCTCTCCCATTACCCTCCCCTCCCACTCATCCCTCTCTCCCTAATATACCCCCCCCTCCCCATACATTCCCTCCCTCCCACTAACTACCCTCCCCAGCATACTATCCCTCTCCCCCTAATTCCCCCTCCCCTCCCATACATATCCCCTCCCCTGCCACAATTCCCCCCCCCCCTGATACATATACCCTCTCTGCACTACTATACCCTCCCCTCCCACAAATATCCTTCCCCTCCATTCTATACCCCCCCCCTCCCACACTTTCCCCCTCCCCTCCCACTACATACCCCTTTCCACCCATAATTACCCTCCCCGCCACTACTTTTCCCCTCCCCCAGCATAATAACCCCCCCCTCCCAACACTATACCCTCCCTGCCACTACAATCCCTTTTCCCGCCACTACATATACCCCCCCCTGTCACTACTTTTACCCCCCCTCCCATACATTCCCCTTCCTGCCACTACTAACCCCCCCCTCCCCTACATACCCCCTTCCTGCCACTACAATCCCCTCACCTCCCATACATATACCCCCCCCGCCCTACATATACCCTCTCCTGCCACAAATTTCCCCCCCCCCTCCCCACTACAATCCCCCCCCCCACTACTATCCCCTCAACGCCCCTACATAACCCTCTTGCCACTAATTAAACCCCCCTCCCATACTATACCCCCCCCCTCCATCATAACCCCTTGCCCTACATATACCCCCTGCCACTTTCCTCCCCTGCCATCAAAACCCCTCCCTCCCACTACTTATACCCCCCCCTCCCAAATAATTTACCCTCCCCTCCCATACATTACCTCCCTGCCACTAACTTTTTTCCCCCCTCTCCCACACACTTTATCCCCTCCTCTGCCATTTTTATACCCCCTTCCATCCCTTTTTACCTCCCCTGCCACTACACTTTATACCCCCCCCTGCCACACATTTTATACCCTCCCCTGCCATTAACTTATCCCCTCCCCCTGCCACTCTTTTTAATCCCCCTGCACTACATTTATCCCCCCTCGTCACTACATTTTATCCCCTCTCCTGCCTACACTTTATCCCCTCCCCCCCACTCCCTTTTTTAACCCCCCCTGCACTACCTTTTACCCCCCCCTGAACTGCCTTTTTTCCCCCCCCTGCCACTGCCCTTTAACCTCCCCTCCCACAAAACTTTATACCCCTCTGCCCTCCCCTTTATCCCCCCCCTGCCATACATTTATCCCCTCCCCTGCCCTCCCCTTTTCCCCCTCCCTCCCACTGCCCTTTTACCCCCCCCTGCCACCCCCTTTATCCTCCCCTGCCACTCATTTTCCCCCCCTTCCCCACTCCCACTTTATACCTTCCTCTGCCACTGCACTTAACCCCTCCCTTACACTACACTTTTTCCCCACCCCTGCCATACCCTTATGCCCCCCCCTGCCACTCCTCTTATACCTTCCCCCCCCAATCCCTTATCCCTCCCTGCCACTACCTCATACTCCCCTGCCCAAAACCTTCTACCCTCCTCTGCCATACATTTTATAACCTCCCGCACTACCCCTTACCCTCCCCTGCCACTACCTTTTCCCCTCCCAGCCACTCACTTTTCCCCTCTGCCATGCACTTTATCCCTCCCCTGCCATAATTTTAAACCCTCCCCTGCCAATACACTTTTACCCTCCCGGCCACTGCCCTTTATACCCCTCCCCATCCCCTTTTTACCCTCCCGCCATACACTTTAACCCCCTTCCCTCCCATCACTTTATCCCCCTCCCCTGCCACTAATTTTAAAAACCCTCCCCTGCCACTACATTTAAAAACCCTCCCCTGCCTACACTTTATGCCCTCCCGCCATCCCCTTTATCCCCTCCCTGCCCTCCTTTTTTAACCCTCCCTCCATACACTTTATACCCCCCCCTGCAATACACTTTTTACCCTCTCTCCCACTGCCTTTATACCCCCCCTCCCACTCCTTTTACCCCCCCCTCCCATACATTTTTATCCCTCCCTCCCTCTACCTTTTCCTTCCTTCCCCACTCACTTATCCCCCCCCTAACTAACTTTTCCCCTCCCCTGCCCACTGCCCTTTATACCCTTCCCTGACTGCCCTTTTACCCCCCCCTGCCACTACACCTTATACCATCCCCTCCCATACACCTTTTTACCATCTCCTCCCACTACACTTTATACCCTCCCCTGCCACTACACCTTATACCCCCTCTGCCCCCTACTGTTCAGAGTGCAGTGACATCTGTCATATATTAATGCATGTTTGTCATACAGATGACGGCGGTGTATGCTTTTGTTATCACTATCGTTGTTCTGGTGATGTTTGGGTTTTTTCCTGGTATTGGATAATGTTACCCCTGGCATCTCTTACACCTGTGTTATCTAGGAGGTAAGTAATGCTGCTGATCTTTCTCTTCTCTCTCTCTCTCCTCTCTCTTTCTCTCTTCTCTCTCTCTTTTTCCCCTCTCTCTCTTTCCCCAGGTTTGACAAGGTTGGATTCGTAACTTTTGACAAGTAAGAGTGTTACCTTATCAAACTCATTTAAAGCATGTTATGGGGACATACAAGTAGGGAACGGATGAGGTTGGAGCCATCTGTGGGCCTGCATTTTCATTTGATCAACTGACTTTATCTCGTTGACTCATAATGTTGTACTAATGTGTTCCATACTCGAGTCCTTTCCCGGGGTTAAAAAGATCTCAGATGAAGTGGTTCTGGGAAGGGTACGCCCGAGTGAAGTTGCTGCTGGCTGCCCGTCTTGTGGTATAGAAAACTTGCTTCACGCTGTCCTCGAAGTGGAGCTAAGTGTGGTTTCTTTGACAATATTGGCATTGTACATAACAGTACATAACTGACCTTGTACATGGTCAGGTTTGGAGTCAAATTTCACCCGAAGTATTCATCACCTTCCCTGGGTACCAACACTTTCCCAGTCATACTTACTACTGCTCCAGAATCACCGTAATGGTGCCTAGAGACAATCGTCATTTGTGTTTTTTCAGGTTCAAATGTTACTTGCCATGGGTTTTCCCCCAATCTGAATAGTTTTAGCTGGGGGGTTGATGTAGCTTAGGCAGCTGGGCATTTTTCTCGGAAAAGTAAATGTCGTGTCAGCGTTGCTATGGGGGATTCGGGGATGAGTAAAGGTATTGAGGGAAATTCCATAGCAATGGACCAACCATTTTCTTTTTGGGGACATTGCCCCAATAGGATGTCTTGCTAAAGTTTGGACATTATGCAACTAGGGGAAATCTTTATTCGGGAAACGTTTCCCCAAAAAGTGGTTTATCGGTCAATACAAAAGAGGAAGGGGTTGGAGAGGAGAAAGTATAGGTAATCGCCCTCCCCTGGACGTGTGTTCAGCCATCAATCTTGTGAATTACAGCATGGGGCCGTAGACGTGGTTTTTTAAATGTAGTGGGGAGGGGGAAGCAGGCGGGGCGGGGTCATGGGTACCATCCACTGTCGAAGTAGGTCTTGTCAAAGGTTGAACAAGTGTTGAAGAATTTTTGTAAAAAGATCCCTGATGCTCCCCAAACTGTCAGAATGGAGATATGGGTTTTTTACAAAGAATTCTTCGACCTTGTTCAAACCCTTTTGGGCGAAGACCTACTTCGCTAGTGGATGGTACCACTATGACCCGCCTGCTTCACCTCACCTCACTACAGTATATAAGCCACGTCTACGGCCCTATGCGGGTACATTCTACAAGTTTGATGGACTGAACACATCGACTCCAGGCTGAGGGACTGTTTTCCCTCATACTCCCCCTCTCCTTACGCTTCCTCTTTGTATTGGACTGATGAAGCCACTGTGTGGCGAAACTTTTTCCTGAATAAAAGATTCCCATATGCTGCAAAAGGGTGTTCAATCTTCAACTTGTCGGTTTTTCAACCATTCATCACACAGGATGTCTTGCTGATTCTGTTCCATTGAGAATTATCCTTAGAGATCTACCATGAAGGTAATCACTGAGTAGACATAGTGTAGAGCCTTCAATTCCCAGTGCTTAAAGGGTTTTACGAAGAGGCCTGGTCCCACATCGGTCGAAATCACCACAATGTCCAGATCTACCACACACTGACTTTGGATTCATCCAGTGACTGGTGCCTTTTGTGGAGAGGTTTAACAGCAGATCAGCAAAAGGTAACCTTTCCTGAAGCCATACTGACGGTCACAAAGTAGGGGACAGGTAGTCAAAAATCTGTCATTGCTCGAGTTTAATTGTCTCATGGTCTTCCCAGTGATTGACAGGGTGACACTGGTTTGTAGTTCCTGATTTTGCTCTGCTCTTTTTTGTGAACAGGACTACTTTTGCCTCTTTCCGCAGAGAATCCCATTTACACTGTACTAGGCAGTGCTGAAAGATGCGAGTTAGAGGTGCTGCTAGCTGGTCTGCACATCTTCTCAGCAATCTTGGGCTCAACTTGTCGGGGCCCTCAGCATTTTCTTGGTCAAGCGGTTTAAGAATAAGATGAAACCTCCTTCTGCCTTATTGTCCCCACTGGCAGTTTTGACACAGTTCTTGCAGCTAGAAAGGAGGGTCCTTGTGGATCAGGAACTTGCAGTTTGATAGCGAAGTGTTCGGCAAAGAGGTCAGCTTTCTCTTGACATTTGTAGAGGTGGTCCAATTTTGTCGAATTAGAGGTGGAATGGTTCATCAGGCAGATAACCTTGTTCGTGCTTGACCAGGGACCACCAGGTTTGGGGGCCTACCCTACCTGATGCTAGCTTTTTTTTGTGTCCACCTCCCATTTAGAAAGGGTCAACTTTTGAACTTAAACCCATATGCCTACAGGCTTGCCTGTGCAAGTTCTGTTATAGGTAGTAGGATGCTCTTTTACCTTCTACGAGCCTTGTACTTAGCTGTAGCAGCCTCTCTACAACGAAGCCAAACTAAGGCTGATCTGTAGGCTTCGTCATATAATGCCGGTGAGGAATGTGCTCTTGTTGTAGATTAAGGATGGGTTCAGTGATGGCTTTCACTTGGTTGTCAACATCCTCTTGGAGAAGAGCATTCCAAACTGAGGTGGTGAGCTCAGAGCCAAAGTGCTCTCTCTCTCTCTCTCTCTCTCTCTCTCTCTCTCTCTCTCTCTCTCTCTCTCTCTCTCTCTCTCTCTCTCTCTCTCTCTCTCTCTCTCTCTCTTTCTCTCTCTCTCTCTCTATCTATCTATCTATCTATCTCTGACTTTATCATATCTTCCCTAGGCAGTATGATGTTGATGTGTGTGGTTTTGTCGGTGGTGAAGCAGCTGGGAGGAAGGAAGAAGAGGCCTCTTGGTCCTCCACCAACCTACAGAGATTCCTGGGCCTACGACTACCATACCTCCAGGTACGTATGTGTGTGTGTGTACTCACCTATATGTGTTTGCAGGGGTCGATTCAGAGCTACTGGCTCCGCCTCTTCGCTGGTCGCTACTAGGTCCACTCTCCGGTCTTCAAGGGCCGGGAGTGTGTGAGTAGTGTGTGTGTACTCACCTAGTTGTACTCACCTAGTTTTGGTTGCAGAGGTCGATTTATAGCTCTTGGCCCCGCCTCCTCACTGGTAGCTACTAGGTTACTCTTCCTGCTCCGTGAGCTTTTATCATACCTTTTGTTAAAGCTATGCATAGATCCTGCCTTCACTACATCACTTCCAGATTATTTCACTTCCTGACTACTCTGTGACTGAAGAAATACTTCCAAGTGTGACCCCTTGTTGCTGTGTCCCATCTCTGGAACATCCTGTATTTGTCCACCTTGTCAATTCCTCTCAGTATTTTATATGTCCTTATCATATCCCCCTATCTCTCCTGTCCTCCAGTGTCGTCAGGTCGAGTTCCCTTAACCTCTACTCGTAGGACATTCTTCTTAGTTCCGGGACTAATCTTGTTGCAAACCTTTGCACTTCTCTAATTTCCTTAGGTGATTGGCTAGCTGTAGGTTCCAAAACTGGTGCCGCATACTCCAATATAGCCTGACGTACACGGTGTACAAAGTCCTGAGCTATTCTTATTGAGATGTCGGAAGGCTATTCCTTGGTTTGCTAGGCACCCAAATGCTGCAGCAATTATTTTGTTGATGTGCACCTCAGGAGATGTGTTCGGTGTTATACTCACCCAAGATCCTTTTTCTTGAGTGAGGTTTGTAGACTTTGGCCCCCTAGACTGTACTCTGTGGTCTTCTATGCCTTTCCCCAATCTTCATGACTTTGCACTTGGTGGGGTTGAACTCCAGGAGCCAGTTTCTGGACCAGGCCTTCAGCCTGTCCAGATCCCTTTGTAGTCCTGCCTGGTCCTCGTCCGATTGAATTCTTCTCATTAACTTCACATCATCTGCAAACAGGGACACTTCGGAGTCTATTCCTTCCGTCATGTCGTTCACATATACCAGAAACAGTCGTGTGTGTGTGTATGAAAGAGAGGAAAAAATCATTGGAATTTACAGGTTATATTCCGTATAATGTAGTAAACAAAACCACTATTAAATTATAAATATAATATAAATATATAATATATATTATATATATATATATATTATAATATATATATATGTCGTGCCGAATAGGCAGAACTTGCGATCTTGGCTTAAATAGCAACGCTCATCTTGGCCATATAGGACAAATGAAAATTTGTGTATGCAATAATTTCGCCAAAATCCTTCTGAAACCAAAGAAAAAAATAATTTTAC
>NW_026470617.1:0-11668 GCF_026875155.1 Cherax quadricarinatus | reverse complement strand
TTTGGACGGGTTTCCCTGTCATTTTTCATTGTTTTTGAAGGGTTTTTCCTTTAATTTTCATTTTTCTGGAGGGTTTTCCTTTGTATTTCTTGTTCTGGGTGGGTTTTCCTGCTTTTCATTGTTTCGAGGGTTTCCCTGTCTTTAATTTTTTTGCTCTGGAGGGGTTTTTCCCGTCTGTTTCATAGTTTTCACGGGTATCGTTTTATGTTTCGCTGTTCTGGACGGGTTTATCTTCATATTCATTTTTTGGGACGGGTTTCCCTCTCATATTTATTGTTCGGGAGGGGTTTTCCCTTTCCCCCAAATTTTTCATTATTTGGTCGGTTTCCCTGTCTTTTTCATTTTTCTGGCCGGGTTCCTTTTCATATTTCATTGTTCTGGAGGGTTTTCCCCCTTTTTTCCATTGTTCTGGGGGTTCCTTTCTATTTTTGTTTGGAGGGTTTTCCCTGCCTATTTCTTCTTCTGGGGTGTTTCCTTCTTAATTTCATTGTTCTAAACGGGTTTCCCTTCCAATATTTCAATATTCGGGACGGGTTTCCCTGTCATATTTATTGTTCTGGGGGTTTTCCCTTTTCCAATATTTCAATATTTGGAGGGTTTTTCCGTCATATTTCTTTGTTCGGGAGGGTTTCCTTCCCAAATATTTCAATATTCTGGATGGGTTCCCTGTCATTTTTCATTGTTCGGAAAGGGGTTTCTTTTTCATATTTCATTGTTTGACGGGTTTCCCACTCTTTTTCCATTGTTCTGAACTGCTTTCCTTCTTTTATTTCATTGTTGGGACAGGCTTCCCTCCCCATATTTATTTTTTTGGAGGGGTTTCCTTTTATTTTTCATTGTCCTGGATAGGTTTCCCTGTTATTTTTTACTGTTTTTGAGGGTTTCCCCCGTCATTTTTTTGTTGTTATGGTCGGGTTTCCTTTTCCTATTTCATTGTTCTGGACTGGTTTTCTTTTCAATTTTTTTTGTTTGGACGGTTTCCCTTCTCATATTTCTTGTGTGAACAGTTTTCTTCATATTTCTTTGCTGGAGGGTTTTCGGTCATATATTATTGTTCGTAGGGTTTTCCTTTCATATTCATTGTTTAAAACGGGTTTCCCTCTCTATTTCTTTGTTTGAAGGGGTTCCTTCATATTTCATTTTTTGGGAAAGGGGTTTCTCTGATTTTTCATTGTTTTTTGGGGTTTTTCCTTCTCTTTTTCATTTTTTTTAAAAAGGGTTTCCTGTATATTTATTGATTGGGGGTTTTTCCGTGTCTTATTTCATTGTTCTAAAACGTTTTTTTCTTCATTTTCATTGTTCGGAGGGTTTTCCTTCTATTTTTAAATTTGTTTGGGGGTCTCCCTTAAATTTCATGTTCTGACGGGTTTCCTTCTCTTTTTAATTGTTTGGAGGGCTCCCTCAATATTTCTTTGTTCTTGAGGGTTTTCCTTTCTAAATTTTTAAATTTGTTCGGACGGGTTTTTTTCCCCAAATTTTATTTTTTGGAGGGGTTTTCCCTGTATTTTCATTGTTCTGGAGGGTTTCCTTCCAATATTTCAATATTCTGGATTGGTTTCCCCTGTATATTTATTTTTTGGGAAAGGGTTTTTTTTATATTTCATTGTTCTGCACGGGTTTCCCACTTTATTCCATTTTTGAACTTTTTTCCTTCTCGTATTTCATTGTTCTGTACAGGCTTCCCTGCCATATTTCATTGTTCTGGAGGGGTTTCCTTCTTATTTTTCTTTGTCCTGGATGGGTTTCCGTCATTTTTGTTGTTTGGACGGGTTTCTTATCAATTTATTGTTTTAGACGGGTTTTCCTGTCATATATTTGTTCTGTACGGGTTTCCTATTCATATTTATTTTTGGACGGCTTTCTTTCATATTTCCTTGTTATGGGGGTTTCAATTTGCCATTTCATTGTTTGGCGGGTTTCCTTTCATTTTTCATTGTTCTGGACGGGTTTCCTGTCATTTTCTTTGTTCTGGAGGTTCATTCTCTTTTTTCATTGTTATGGAGGGGTTTTCCCTATCATATTTCATTGTTTGGAGGGGTTTTTCTTCTCATATTTTTTGTTCTGGAGGGGTTTCTCTGTATTTCATTGTTGGGACGGGTTTCCCTCTCATATTTCTTTGTTCGGGAAAGGGTTTCCTGCCCTTTTTTACTGAAATGGGGGTTTTTTTTTATCATATTTCATTGTTCTGGACGGGTTTTCTTTCATTTTATTGTACTGTAAGGGTTTTCTCTGCATGTTTCATTGTTCGGGGCGGGTTTTCCTTCAAAATTATTCTTCTCACGAGTTTTCTTCTCATATTTCATTTTTTCGGGGAGGGTTTCCCTGTCATTTTTATTGTTTTGGAGGGTTTTCTATCTTATTTATGTTTGGACGGGTTTTCCGTCATATTTCATTTTCGGGAAAGGGTTTCCCTGTCATTTTTTATTTTTTTGGGGAGGGTTTTCCTATCATATTTCACTGTTCTGGACGGGTTTTTTTATCATATTTCATTGTTCGGGAAGGGTTTCTCTTTTCATATTCATTGTTCCTGGACGTGTTTCCCTCTAATATTTCATAGTTTATTGACGGGTTTCCTCTAATATTTCATAGTTTTTTGACGGGTTTCCGTCTCATATTTTATTGTTATGGACGGGTTACCTTCTCGTATTTCATTGTTTTGAAAGGGTTTCCCTGTCATATTTTATTGATCTGGACGTGTTTCCCTCTAATATTTCATAGTTATTGACGGGTTTCCCTCTAATATTTCATAGTTATTGACGGGTTTCCATCTCATATTTCATTGTTATGGACGGGTTACCTTCTCGTATTTCATTGTTCTGTACGTGTTTCCTTCTGGAACTGTTTACCTGTCATATTTCATTGATCAGGACGTGTTTCCCTGTCATATTTCATTGTTCTGGACGGGTTTCTTTGTCTTATTTCATTGTTCTGGACTGGATTTCTTCTCATATTTCATTGTTCCGGACGGGTTTCCTTCTCATATTTCATTGTTCTGAACGGTTTTCCCTTGTTATATTTCATTGTTCTGGACGGGTTTCTTTGTCTTATTTCATTGTTCAGGACGGGTTTCCCTGTCATATTTCGTTGTTCTGAAAGGGTTTCCCTCTAATATTTCATTGTTCTGGACGGGTTACCTTCTCATATTTCATGGTTCTGGACAGGTTTCAATGTCATATTTCATTGTTCAGGACAGGTTTCCTTCCCATGTTTCATTGTTCTGAAATGGTTTTCCTGTCATATTTCATTGATTTAACGGGTTTCCCTGTCATATTTCATTGTTCTGGACTGTTTTCCTTTTCATATTTCATTGTTCTCGATGGGTTTCCCTCTAATATTTCATTGTTCTTGACGGGTTTCCTTCTCATATTTCATTGTTCTGGACGTGTTTTCCTGTCATATTTCATTGTCCTGGACGGGTTTCCCTCTATTATTTCATAGTTCTTGACGGGTTTCCTTCTCATATTTCATTGTTCTTAACCGGTTTCCCTGTCATATTTCATTGTTCTTCACAGGTTTCCCTCTAATATTTCATTGTTCTTGACGGGTTTCCTTCTCATATTTCATTGTTCTGGACATGTTTTCATCTTATATTTCATTGTTCTGAACGGTTTTCCCTCTAATATTTCATTGTTCTGGACTGGATTCTTTGTTTCATTTCTTTGTTCTGGACGGGTTTGCTTCTCATATTTCATTGTTCTGGACGGGTTTTCCTGTCATATTTCATTGTTCAGGATGGGTTTCCCTGTCATATTTCTTTGTTTTGGACGGGTTTCCCTGTCATAATTCTTAGTTCTGGACGGGATTCCCTGTCATATTTCATAGTTCTGGACGGGTATCATTGTCATATTTCATTATTCTGGACGGATTTCCCTGTCATATTTCATTGTTCTGCTCGCGTTTCCTTTTCATATTTCATTGATCTGGAAGGGTTTCCCACTCTTATTCCTTTGTACTGGACGGGTTTTCTTCTCACATTTCATTGTTCTGGGCAGGTTTCCCTGTCATATTTTGTTGTTATGGTCGGGTTTCCCTGTCATATTTCATTGTTCTAGACTGGTTTCTTTCTCATATTTCATTGCTCTGAAAGAGTTTCTCTGTCATATTTCATTGTTCTGGACGGGTTTTCCTGTCATATATTATTGTTCTGTACGGGTTTCTTTCTCACATTTCATTGTTCTCGACGGCTTTCATTCTCATATTTCATTGTTATGGACGGGTTTCCATATCATATTTCATTGTTCTGGACGGGTTTTCTTCTCACATTTCATTGTTCTGGACGGGTTTCCTTCTCATATTTCATTGTTCGGGACAGGTTTCCTTCCCATGTTTCATTGTTCTGGAAGGGTTTCCCTGTCATATTTCATTGTTCTGGACGGGTTTCTTTGTCTTATTTCATTGTTCTGGACGGGTTTTCTTCTCATATTTCATTCTTCTGGAGTAGTTTCCTTATCGTATTTCATTCTTCTGTACGGGATTCTTTCTTATATTTCATTGTTCTGGATAGGTTTTCCTGCCACATTTCATTATTCTGGACGGGATTCCCTGTCATATTTTATTGTTCTGGTCGGGTTTCCTTGTCATATTTTGTTGTTATGGTCGGGTTTCCCTGTCATATTTCATTGTTATGGACTGGTTTTCTTCTCATATTTCATTGTTCTTGACGGTTTCCTTCTCATATTTCATTGTACTAAAAGGGTTTCACTGTCATATTTCATTGTTCTGGGCGGGTTTTCCTGTCATAAATTATTGTTCTCTACGGGTTTTTTTCTCATATTTCATTGTTCTGTAGGGCTTTCGTTCTCATATTTCGTTGTTCTGGACGGGTTTCAATGTCATATTTCATTGTTCTGGACAGGTTTCCCTGTCATATTTCATTGTTCTGGACGGGTTTCCCTGTCATATTTCATTGTTCTGGAAGGGCTTCCCTGTCATATTTCATTGTTCTGGACGGGTTTCCTTGTCATGTTTCATTGTTCTGGAAGGGTTTCCCTGTCATATTTCGTTGTTCTCAACGGGTTTCCCTGTCATATTTCATTATTCTGGACGGGTTTCGCTCTAATATTTCATAGTTATTGACGTTTTTCCCTCTAATATTTCATTGTTATTGACGGCTTTCCTTCTCATATTTCATTGTTCTGGACGGGTTTCCTTCTTATATTTCATTGTTCTGGAAGGGTTTCCCTGTCATATTTCATTGACCTGGACGGGTTTAACTGTCATATTTTATTGTTGTGGACGGGTTTCCTTCTCATATTTCATTGTTCTGTACGGGTTTCCTTCTCATATTTCTTTGTTCTGTAAGTGTTTCCTTCTCATATTTCATTGTTCTGGACGGGTTTCCCTGTCATATTTCATTGTTCTGGACGGGTTTCCCTCTAATATTTCATTGTTCTGAACGGTTTTCCCTGTCATATTTCATTGTTCTGGACAGGTTTCTTTGTCTTATTTCATTGTTCTGCACGGGTTTCCTTCTCATATTTCATTGTTCTGGACGGGTTTCCTTCTCATATTTCATTCTTCTGAACGGGTTTCCCTGTTATATTTCATTGTTCTCGACGGGTTATCTTCTCATATTTCATTGTTCTGGACGGGTTATCTTTTCATATTTCATTGTTCTGGACGGGTTTCCCTCTCATATTTCATTGTACTCTATGGGTTTCCATCTCATATTTCATTGTTCTGGACGGGTTTCCTTCTCATATTTCATTCTTCTGGACAGGTTTCAATGTCATTTTTCGTTGTTCTGGACGGGTTTTCTTCTTATATTTCATTCTTCTAGCCGGGTTTTCTTCTCATATTTCATTTTTCTGGACTGATTTCCTTCTCGTATTTCATTCTTCAGTACGGGATTCTTTCTCATATTTCATTGTCATGGAAGGGTTTCCCTGTAATAATTCATTGTTTTCGGACGGGTTTCCCACTCTTACTCAATTGTTCTGGACGGGTTTCCTTCTCATATTTCATTGTTTTGGACAGATTTTCCTGCCATATTTCATTGTTCTTGAGGGGTTTCCTTCTTATATTTCATTGTTCTGGACGGGATTCTTTGTCATATTTTACTTTTCTGGACGGGTTTCCCTGTCATATTAACCCGAACACGGAAATGTCTGTCAGTTAAAAAGTTCTTAAGGAAGGATGGTAGATTGCCTCGAAGGCCTTCGGAGTGGGCTTGGGCCAAAATATTATACCTCCAAGTTGTGTCATATGCCTTCTCAAGGTCAAAAAATATGGCAATAACTGAGTGGTTATTCGCAAAGGCATTACGAACATAGGTATCCAAGCGTAGTAAGGGGTCTACCATACACTTTACCAGGTACACTCAACAAACTTATCCCCCTATAATTTTTACACTCTCTTTTGTCCCCTTTGCCTTTATACAAAGGAACTATGCATGCTCTCTGCCAATCCCTAGGTACCTTACCCTCTTCCATACATTTATTAAATAATTGCACCAACCACTCCAAAACTATATCCCCACCTGCTTTTAACATTTCTATCATTATCCCATCAATCCCGGCTGCCTCACCTCCTTTCATTTTTACCTACTGCCTCACGAACTTTCCCCACACTCACAACTGGCTCTTCCTCACTCCTACAAGATGTTATTCTTCCTTGCCTATACACGAAATCACAGCTTCCCTATCTTCATCAACATTTAACAATTCCTCAAAATATTCCCTCCATCTTCCCAATACCTCTAACTCTCCATTTAATACTCTCCTCTCCTATGGGGAAGAGAAGTGGACAGTAAATAAATGAAATGATGGAATACGTGGCCACAAACTGTATGGAGGCAGAGAAGAGGTTCGTACCCAAGGACAAAGGTGAAGAGAGGCCAAAGATAAGTGCGCAAGAGCAAGGAAAATGTATAAAAGACAAAAGAAAATAAGGAGACGAGCTGAAAAGACTGAAACAAATAAGCATAGGTAAGAGGGGAAACCCAGCAGCACTACAAGAATGACATATCATCGAAAGCCAAATCTGACCTAAAGCTGTTGAACAGCCACATCAGGAAGAAGGAAGAATGAGGTAGCAAGGAGAGGAGATCACAAGAAATCGTCAGGAAGTGCTCAACACGAGATTTAAACACATTTTCAGTCTAGACAGAAAGGCTTCCAGCACACCAAGGAGGTAGGGTACATCAAGAAGTGTTGAAAACACTACACACAACCGAGGAGGAGGAGAAGCAGCTCCTAAGTGAGCTAGATGCCTCAAAGGCGATGGAACCGGACATTTCTCCATGGTTCATGAGAGAGAGAGAAAGGAACGTGTGTGTACCGCTAACAATCTTCAAATCGTCTATCGTAACAGGGCAATACCTGAGGTATGGAAGGCAGCTATATAGTCCAATTTTTTAAGAAAGGGCAGAGATGGGTAGTGTTAAATCAAACCAGTATCACTGACGTATATGGGAATAGTGATGGAACACCTAGAAAGAAACGAGCTTATACACGATATCAGCATGATTTCAGGGAAGGAAAATCCTGGGTCACAAACCGACTGGGGTTTTTCGACTAAATAACAGTAGTAGGACAGGAGAGAAAGGGGTGGGTAGGACTACATTTGTTCTAGGAATGTATAAAAGTTCAACACAGTTCTGCACAGGAGAGTAGCGCAAGTGCTAGCGGAGCAGGCAGGAATAAATAAAGGCACATTGCAATCGATTTGGGAATACCTGAGAGGAAAGAAAACGAGCGATGGTACGTGACGAGGTGTTTCAAGAGTCAGCGCATGTGACGAGCGGGGTTACACATAAGGGGTCAGTTCAGGTTTGTGCTGTTTCTTGGTATGTGTGAATGACATGACGGAAGGGGAAGATTCAGAGGTATTTCTGTTTGCAGGGACGATATAATGCTAATGCGGAGAATTTCTAGCGGATGAGGATAGGTTGTGGGACTACAAAAGGGATCTCGACAGGTACTAATGGTCCAACAATTGGTCTGGAGTTGCAGTGCAAGTGCAGTTAGTCATGAAAAATGGAGAGGTCAAAAGAAGACCGTAGACGGAGTACATGATAGGGGCTCAAAGGCTGCAAATCAGGGAAAAAAAGACCTTGGGATGAGTATCTCCGAGGCGCACATAAACCAATAACCTGCTGCAGCAAATGGGCGCCTCGTAAACCTAAGGAATAAACGTTTCAAAACATCATTCAAACACATGCTCACGTGTACATCAAACCATATATGAGTATTGCAACACCATTATGAATCCACACTAGATGAAACACCGTCAAATAATTTTAGAAAAAGTGTGAAGGTTTGCTACAGTATAGTCTCTGAGCTAAGGGAAAATGTCTTCTTAAGAAAAATGTTTTGAGACAATCAAACATGACGGACACTGGAAAGATGGCGAGGAAAAGATGAAGACATATAAAATACTGTGATAGGAATTGAGAGGGTTAGAGAAGAGGACAGAATGTCTCTTCAGATGGAATTCAAGAAACGGGGACAACAATTGGAAGCTGGAAAATTAGATGAGGTCTGGGATGTTAGGAAGTATTCTTCAGTTATAGAGTTGTCGAAGTAGAAACAATCTGGAGATATAGTGGAGGGCAGGAGCCATACATAGCTTTAAGTTGAGATACGATAGGCTCTTGGAGAGCAAGGAGAGGGAGTGACATGGTAGCGATCAGGGAAGAGGCGGGAGATGAGCACGTGAATGAAACCTCTGCAAACCACATATGAGTATATGAGTTCATATAACGAGTTCACGCACAAAAACTCACCACAAAACAAAGGCCATATTGTTGTTCAAAGTAGTAACTTGCCCCACAACAGATTTCGTTTCTTGAAACACAAAAAATATTAATTTTTCGAAAGGAGAGAGAGAGAGAGAGAGAGAGAGCGAGGAGAGAGAGAGAGAGAGAGGAGGATGAGAGAGAGAGAGAGAGAGGAGGAGGGAGAGAGAGAGGAGAGAGAGAGAGGAGAGAGAGCGAGAGACTGTGTGAAAGTCTATCACTGGGTGACAATAAGTAGGATGAAGAGCATCTTTTCTTTAACTCTTGGAAAAAGAAGAGTTTGTTGGCCATGTTTAAAAGTTGAGCCCAGATTGTTTCGGAGTTAATGTTCCACGACTAGCTAGCATCACCTCTCTCAAGGTCAGCCCGCCTTAGCACAGTGTAAATGGCCTTCTCTAAGGGAAGTGGCCAAAATGTTAACGGAAACTTAAATGTGAAAGGACTGGGAGTGATAATATCAGAGGATCTCATTTCAAAAGATCACAAAAAGGAAATCTATCATATACCAAATAAGATAGATGGATAATGAGAACCTTCAAAACTAGGGATGCCTAACCCGTGATGATTCTCTTCAAATCCCTTGTTCTCTCTAGGTTGGAATACTGCTGTACACTAACAGTTCCTTTTAAGGCAGGTGAAATAACTGACCTACGGTATGCACAAAGAACCTTCACGACACACATAAGTACGATAAAACCCTAAATTACTACAAACGGTTGAAGTTCCTTGACTTGTATTCCCTGGAATGCAGGCTAGAAAGATACATTGTAATATACACTTGAAAAATCCTAGAGGGATTAGTACCAAATTTGCACACGAAAATCATTCCCTACGAAAGCAAAAGATTCGGCAGGCAGTGCAACATTCCCCAGCGAAATATAGGGGAGCTAGGTTAGGTAAGGCTCGTCAGGAAACAGAGCAAGTGTTTCCCGACGCAGGTCTTAGATGAAGGCCCGCCGTTGGAGGTTTTGGTCATCTGACCGAGGCCTTCTGCTGACTTACCTCTCTACCCTTCTAAAAATTATGGTCATAGTTATAACCACTTTTATGTGTGTATCAGGGGAGCCACGAGTACACTAAGAGACAACATAATAATTGTCAGCGGCCCAAAACTGTTCAACTGCCTCCCAGCATACGTAAGGGGATTACCAATAATCTCTTGGTTGTCTTCAAGATAGCGCTGGGCAGGCACCTAAAGCCAGTACCTGACCAGCCTGGCTGTGGTTCGTACGTCGGTTTACGTGCGGCCAACAGTAACAGCCTGGTAGATCAGGCCCTGTTCCACCACGATGCCTGATCATAGACCGGGCCGCAGAGACGTTGACTCCCGAAACCCTTCCCAGGTATACTCCAGGTATACAGACAAGAGGCACTTCTGTCAATCACTGGCAAAAATTCCTGAGACAATAATTTCAAGGTAGATAGATTAAGAAAGGGTTACTCTGCTGCTTTTAAGCCTCTCCACTATTTAGCACCAGTCACTGGACGACTAAGATCAGCTATGTAGTAGCATTGGATATTGTTATTGCTGTCGACCGAGTATGGTACCAGGGACTCCTGGCAAAACTGCAAGCACTAGAAGTCTCTAGGAGTCGCCGGTTCTGAGCTATGCCTCGTCAGTGATTACCTTCTAAGTAGTTCTCAACGGGAACTCAGTAATGGGTTCTCAACAAGAAACTCTATTGGTGCAAGTTTTCCACAAGGAAATGTGCTTTGGCAATTATTATAGAATGTATTCTTCAATGACTTTCTTCATCACATCTTGAAATCCCATGTATATGCAAAACGACTGTGCTCTGACATTTACTTATGCAAGAGAGGAAATACCAGCTGCTCTAAAAACTTCAATCAGCAGCCTACAGCTATATCATGCTTGGGAAGACAATGGCTGGCTACATTTGCTACTTAGAAAACATTTATGATGATGGTCTTTAGGCACCATGCTGGTCATGCTGGATCAGTGGTAAGAATGAATGGAAGAGTGTTGGTACCCAGGGATGAAGTTGATATCCTTGTGGGTGAAATATGACTCCAAAATGACTCTGAAGAACCATGTTGTAAATCTTTCAAATGAAGCGGACAAGAAACTTACAGCACTTAGATGTATCATGCATCTTCTTGAGAGCAGATGCTGCAAGATTCCGTATGAGGCACAAGTATGCAACACCTTGAGAATGCTCCATTTTTTTTATTTCCTGCCCCCATTTCATCTACGAATTCTTGATAGAAGAGAGAACAGAGCAAGACGACTCATCTCTCGCCTGGACCCAGCCTGGATAGATCTGTCATTTCAGCAGAGCCTTCACCACAGGAAGGATGTGGGTGGCCTTACTGTTATGTACAAGGCCAACAATGTCAAGGTACCTACAGTTGCAGTGGTGAATTTGTTGGTGGCATCTGGGATGATAGTTGCAGATATTGAAGGTAATGGATGTGATTCTTGGTGGTTGTAATGGTGATAAGGTTGTAGTCGATGCTGGTTGCAGTATGATAATGATGGAAGAAGCTTTGGTAGTAGGTGTCAGAGGTCATGGTTGTAGTTGTGGTGGTGGATTTGATGATGATGGATGTTCGAGATGAGGTGATGATGGTAATGTGATTTAAATTGTAGTAGTAGCATGGTTGTATTGGTAGTCTGGTTGGCGTATGTTTATGATGGATGTGGTGGCTGGAGTATAGAACAGAGGTTTTGCGGGTTATGACTGATTAGGTTAGTGATCCAATCAAGCCATTAGTGGAATTCAGCCCTGAAACCTGCCATCCCATTTCTAGATAACTAAATTCTTACCTTTAGTCCACACAGGAAGGGATAGTCGTATCTCGGGTGAGCTGGAGATTCTGATAATGGGTATTTACTGTCATGGAGTGTGGGGAGAGGGGGGGGGGCTCTATATCGTTCCAGCAAGATCCCCGAGAACTTGTATGGTTGTC
>NW_026470616.1:0-11716 GCF_026875155.1 Cherax quadricarinatus | reverse complement strand
TTAAAAAAATTTGTCTTTGTGTTCTTTCTCGAATATAGTTAATAAAAAAATATTTCTTTTTTTATTTTTTTGGGTAAGTTAATAATTATTATTATATTACATAATAAAAATCATTTCAAATAGGCTAATGAAAATAATATATCTTTAAGAGAAAATTCCAAAAATAACTTAATTTTAAAGGAAAGTTCTTGCAAATTTGACCAGTTTTACATATTCGGCACAACAACAATAATAATAATTGATATTTGCTATAGTTAAACTTTTTTTATTTTTAGGTTTATCATATTGGCAGTGTGTTCAGTATTGGGTATAATATACCGACTAGCAACTTTTGTACCCATTATTAGAAATACCATTCTAATTATGAAAGTTCATCGTTCACCATCGTCTTTCAATTAAAAAAATTTCCAAAAAATGTAAAATAGGCGACGGGGTTCTTTTTATATCAATTAGGTTTTAGTTTATTAAAGAATTAACTAAATATTTAAATATTGAAAAATTTTTCATAAAAAAAATATAAAAAAATTTTAAACGTTAATTGATTTTATATCCCTTTTCAGCCAAAATATATTCAAAATTGATTACTAAGATTTATATCATTGGTTTTAAAGCCAAGATAAAAAATTCTTTAATGGCCAATAAAAAAAGAAAATATAAAATTTTTTCTTTAATTTTTAATTTAAAACAAATTTTAAAACCAAAATTTTTTAATAAAATAAAAAAATTTTTAAAAAATTATTTTTTTTAATATAAAAACTCAAATTTAAAACTTATAAAAATTTTTTTTAAATAAATAAAAACAAAATTTTTTTAAAATCATAGAAGAGTAATTAAAGTTTTAATATAAAAAAGACTCAAAAAAAAACTTTAAAATAAATTTTAAATTTATCAAAATTTAAAAATTTCCATTTTTTTTAAGATTAAAATTTTTACTTTAAAATTTTTATATATTTTATAATATAATGTTTGCAACCAAAAAGGGGAATTTTTAAAGGCAAAAATTTAAACTTTGGTAAAGGAAAGGGGGATTTTTATTGAAAAACTTTTCCTTAATGTTTTTTGTTTTTTAGATATATTTGTTTTTTAAGAATTTTTCAAAATTTTTAATAGTTCAAACACATCTATAAGCCCCAAATTTTAATGGGAATTTTAATAGGCATTAAAATTACTGGTTGGGTACATGGACTAATGGAATTAATGATGAAGAAGACATTGTTCCTCCTCAAGCTTTGGTTTTGAGATGATGATGGTGGTGGTTTTTTCATCTACAGAATTGTTTCTGGGTTTCCTAAATTTTTTTTTAATAGTTCAGACACATCTACAGCACCATTTTTAATGGGAATTTTAATAGGCATTAAAATTACTGGTTGGGTACATTGGACGCTTCTGTGATGGTAATGATGAAGAACAATTTGTTCTTCAATCTTTCGTTTTTGAGATGATGGTGGTGGTGGTTTATCAATCTTCAGAATTGTTTTTAGGTTTTATTAACCTTCTATTCTGTGTTAAAGATGGAGGTAATCTTGAAGGTACATTAACTCTTGCAGCTAAATCAATGTTCGGGGCCCAAATTTAAAAGAACTGCTGAATTATCATTGTTACCACTACCTGGAACACGTACCAAAGCTTGTACTAGGATACCACTTATTATATGAAGCAACCATTTCTAACCTGAAATAATTAATAAAATATAAGTTTGATAATAACATTTTTTTTTAAAAAAATTTCTGACTACTATAACACCTGAACAACCAAAACTTCCTTATTTAAATGAACTTACTTAACACGTGTTACACTCCCCAGTCAAGTCTCCTACTAACACACATTTCAGTTTTTTAAATTTCAACTTTTTTTTTTATTTTAAAAATGGGACAAAACGTTTTGTTTTAAGTTTATTTATGAAATGGGTTTTTTGTTGTTTGTTAACTGCTTGTCATGTCACCCTTCTTCCTGTACAAAAACTGCCCTTTAGTCCCGTAAATACTTTAATTAGCAAGAGAGATTCAAATCCGTTGTCGTAGGTTTTAAACAGTGATATTATTTGAGTTTTTGTAATCTGTGGTTAAGGGTTTTCCCCCTTTTTTTTTTTATATTTCTTCGTTTTCTTTTATTTTTGTTTTGTTTTTTTGTTTCCCTTTTTTTTTATTTTCCTTCTAATTTTGTTTCTAGTTTTTGTTTCCTGTTTGATCTTACATTGCTTGAAAAAAACGGTGGTTTATTATACTCCCCATTCTTTTTTGAAATGTTCTTAATAAAAATTGGCAGTTCATTCTTCCTTTAAAGTGGTATTCATACCTAATATTAATTTTTCGGATCGTTGTTAAAAAGGAATGCCCTTTTATTATGCTCCTAAATTTTAAAGAAAGTTTTATGATGATTCCTTCCGTATTAGCTGGCTCCATTTTAAATTTGGAAATGTGATAGATCTTTGAAAAACTAGGTTTAAAAAGAAAATTTTAAGTTTAAAGAACATTTTTTATTTTTTTATTTATAATTTCCGATTTTAACTCATACAATTTTTAAACAGTAAAATTTTTATAAACATCCTTTCCCGTTAGACAAACAATTTCAATTTAACATAATTATTTCGGTTACTTACATATTAGTATAACTAAAGGAAATTGCCAAAAAAAAATTACTGATAGAATATAAAGAGATGAATATAAATTTTCAAACTTACATTACAATTTTTATAAAGTGTAGCATTAATAACCATCAGAGAGTTATTTTCATAATAATTTTGTACAGCTTTATCATTAGGTTAAAAAGACTCAAAATTTAAACAATATTTAAATATTCTAAAAACATAAGAACCTTTAAAAATTCCTTTCATTTAGTGGGGTAATACATATATCATTTTTTCTTCAATCTTTTGAATTAAATATCATTGCAAGGTATAGAATTTCATAATAATGACATGTTTTTAATACAAGTGGGTAATGATGTATGATTAAATAATAATCATAAAGATATACATTTATATTAGGCCATAATATGTGAATTTTAGCTTGTATAATTTTTTTTCTTTAAAATCCAATTAAAGATTGAATCATTAAAGTAGGAATCATCATCTGTAAAAAGAAAAATTTAGAATAATATAATATTTTCAAATTATTTTTATTCTATAATGTAAATATTATACATGTTAAATCTATAAAAACTTTTAATTTACATTAGTTATACCTAAATTAAAATATGAATATTCAGTAACTTTAATTTAAAAATCTTTCATTTTGTGGAAATGAATGAAAACTTCTTAATATATATATAGTGGAGGATTGATTCTACAGGATTTTGTTTACATCAATTTTATTTTTTTAAATTACATAAATTCTGAAAAATTTTTCAATTATTTAAATTGAAACTTATATTGAAACAGTTTTTATTTATAAAATCTTCAAGTTTATCATTAATGAATTGATATTTTATCTGAAAAAAAATTTAAGGAATTTATACTGAATATTAACAATAGTTTTTCATTTTTTTTTTCATTTATATTAACATTTTATCTTCTTCTTTTATTGCAATAGTTTACTTAAATATATCTTCTTTTTCTATCTTCGTTATAATAAAATCTTTCAATATATTGTGAAATATCACAGTTAACTTGTTACTTCTTTTCATTTTTTAATTACATATTCAACTTTTTTTATTTATTTGAAAAACTTAATTGCATTATTCATATTCTTTTTCATAGTTTCGCTAATAATTTATCTTCTTTGCTGCAAAAAAATTTTAATTTAAGATTGCAATTAACAATGTTACTTTTTCATTTTATCCAAAATTTCTACTTTTTCATTCTTCTTCTCTTCTTCTTCTTCTTCTTTTCTTCGTATTAGTCTTCGGCAAAATTCCTGGTAGCATCTAACGTTGCAATAACACCGTCTTTTTCATTTTTTATCAGAAACTACACTTACATTTTCATCTTTCTTCTTTCTTTTTATCAGTCTCTTTCGGGCAAAATCACTGGTAGCATCTAATGTTGTAATAACACTGTCTTTTTCATTTTTATCAGTAACTACTACATTTTCATTACTGCTTGCAGTATTTATAAAAGATTCTACTTCAACAATGACATTAACTTCTTTATTGTCCAAAACTTCTACTTCTTCTTCTTCTTCTTCTTTGTTATAATCTTCGGCAAAATCACTGGTAGCATCTAACGTTGCAATAACACCGTCTTTTTCATTTTTATCAGAAACTACTACATTTTCATTACTGCTAGCAGTATTTATAAAAGATTCTACTTCAACAATGACATTAACTTCTTTATTGTCCAAATCTTCTACTTTTTCTTTTTCATCACTTTCCTTGTTGCAGTTTTGTACTTTCTTCTTTGTTATCCATTTTATTATCAATAATATTATTAGTATTACTATTTAATGAATTGTTATTGTCCAGTAGTTTTTGAAGTTCAGATTCAAGACTATCATTTGATAAAATTATTTCATCTTTTAAATAATAATTTATAAGATTTTTTGAACAAAACAGTAATAATTTTATTGACATAATAAAATTATTTATAATTTGTTCTTCTTTTTCATTATTAGACTGTTCCATATTGTTTTGCACCTGT
The DNA here is from genome assembly GCF_026875155.1 of Cherax quadricarinatus. Classification (NCBI taxonomy): domain Eukaryota; kingdom Metazoa; phylum Arthropoda; class Malacostraca; order Decapoda; family Parastacidae; genus Cherax; species Cherax quadricarinatus. The sequence continues at coordinate 7,140 of NW_026470616.1, read as the reverse complement.
TGTTCTTCCATTTTTATAATGGAAAATTTTACTATATCAACAGATTATATAGATGATTAATTAAAAAAAAAATATTGTTCATTTAATTATTTACATTTTGATTATGTTCAATTATATTATCGTTTGTTAGTCGATTAGATTCTGAAATTCCTTGAATTACAACGGTTGTAAATTCATCTAAATGTGATTCAGGGAGTCCTTCTAATAAATTATGGGAATTTAATAGAGATAATGTTGGATATGTGTTTTCTACAAATTTATGAGCATCAGAAATAGTGATATTTTTTAATGCTTTGGGAAAATTTTTTAAAAGAGTTGATAATCGTTTCAAAGTAACAATACCAAATTTATTTTCAACTAAGTTACATGCTTCCATAATTCTAGAGACTATTCCTCGTTCAGGAGAATAAAATTCTGTTGATTCTCTAATATTTGTTGGAATATTTCCCACAAAATAATTACTATGCACATCAACAAACCATGGCGAATCAAGATTACGATGACAATTTGCATGAATAAAAAGAGCCATCATACCTTCATTAAGTCGTAGTTTTTTTCGTTCATTGGTTATAAGAGGAAATTGAGGAAAAATTGAAAACTCAAATGATGTAGGAATATCCGAATCAAAACGTGATCGAAACGAAATAAATCGAAGCCTTTGTATAAGAGCCGAATCATATTCAGTAAATGAAGGACAATTATTACCGAATAAAAAAATGGAGGTGGCTAAATAGTAGGTTTCTCCATCAGCATAATTTTGACGAATCCATACTGGAGAATTGCCACTCAGTTGTTTTAAAAAGAGAGCATTTAATGGTTTAGTTGTACTCATTTCATCCATATACCATATTTTCACTGCTTTCCCACCTCGACCTAAATCGTGGGTTCGTTCTTGGAGACCTTTATGAGCCGTATGAGTTGATAAAATTCCCGCTGAATCACCCAGTATCATTGTTATAATATTTAATAAAACCGTTTTGCCTGAATTAGAATCACCAATACAAAGAGTAATTTTTTTATCAGTTTGACGATGACATGCTCTAACTATGAGTGTAAAAAAGTATAACATAGTAGCTGCATCATAACTAAAGATTTGAGAAAGGGTTAATAAAATATCCACAAGAGGACAAGAACATGCAGGCTGGATAGGTTCACCCACTTGATCTGTTTTTATATGACGACCATTTAATTTAAGATTATCTTTTAAAATTTCATCTAACATTTGAATTTTTTCGTCAATATTAATATTTTTTTTTATTTACACAATACTCATATTCTCTAATCATATTATTTATAAGGGAAACATATTTAGAATGTTTTGACATATTTTCAGCTAATTTTGTTAAAGATTCTATTGAAGTGACCATATTTTGTAAAACATAGTATTTAACTAAACGAGCCAATTCATTAACATCTTCCGACAAAGTCGCTTAGTTAAATCAATATGATATTGTTCACGACTCATTGATAAAAAATTAAGATTAATGTTTTTCGAAATTAAATCTTTGTTTTCATATTCTGTATTAATAATTCTTTTTATTATTGGATTAAATTGTTGTTTAAGAAAATTGCACTGTGGAATATGTTGAAGTAAATTTTCAACTTTTGACCAATTATATGCTATGGGTCTAGTATCCGATGAATTGGCTGATTTGTACATGGGTAATGGTAAAATATCAAAAACATTATAATTTTTGTTACAACTTCCACTTAAAAAATAACAAGATGGTGAAGATATAAAAAATCGTGGCAAATCTAATATATCCATATTAGTGTAAAAACTTTTAATTGAATTTACCATACACAATAATGTATTATTTTTTTTCGTTTGTATATTAACTGTACTGTAACAATTATTGGAACTACTCTCTTTTTTCCTTTTATTTTTTTTAGGATTTTCTATAGGGTCAAAGGAGGACATTGTAGAAGAGGATTTTAATGATTGATCTTTTTGTTGTATTGGTTGTTGTTGTTGTTGTTGTTGAAATTCTTGTTGTTGCATTTTTTGTTTTTGTGTTTTTTTTTTTATTCTTCTTTGGGTTCTGTCTGTTTTTGTATTTGTTGTTCAATTTGTTGTAATTGTTCTAAATACGTACATAATAAACTCTCAGTTTGTAAAAATGAGGCGGGAAATATATGTCAGTTCTGGAACTAGAAGTGAAGTACTTATTTGTCCATGAGCCTTGGTCCATTTTCTTTTGTTATTATCCCAAAACATAAATATAACGAGAATTTTTTTCACATATAATAGGCTTAAAAATTGCTAATAAATTATTATAATCTGATGTATTAAAATTTTGTAATATTGTATAACCAATTATAATACGAGGAATTCTCGATGGATTAGTATTACTGTTAGCAGAAGGAACAATTCGATATTCGTCATTATCTAACATAGTCAGTTCCATTTGATTAGCAAAATTTGATCTTAGAGGTTCATTTCGAGGAATCATCTTAAATGCTTCGTGAATAGAAACAACATTATCATTTATGATAAGTAAATTTAAAAAGGCATAATATAATCCAATCTTCTAAATCATTTTTTAATTGTTCCGAAGCTTTGTGTTTGGTGAGAATATAAATCATTTCATAGAGAGATTCTAAAATCCATTTGGTTTTCTCGGTAAACTTCCACTACATTAGAAATAAATGATGATAATCTTTATATTCAATTATACTAGCTTTTTTGTTTGCTTTTCGGTATACATAAAGAAGAGACAAAAGAAAATTAACCGTGTGATAATGTCGAGAATCCTTAGAACATAAACGAACAATATGTAAAATATTATATGGTTGTAATTTTTGTAGAAAAAAAGGTTCTGTATCTTCTATTTCATCACATCCTATAACTGACAATGATCTCAAAGGTTTAATAGTGAAAATCTGTTCAATATAAATTGGTAACATTCTGATGTTTCCAATTACATTATTATTATTATTATTAATATTATCTACAGAATTTTCTATAAATCGAAGATAGTGAGGAATTTCACGAATTAAAATTTTACTTTCTGGAAATTGTATTAATGCTTCTATTAAATTTCCATCACCATTTTTACTATTATTATTATTTAAATATTTTGGAAATAAATTTATTAATTTATATATTGGTAGTTTTAATACCTTTAATTTTGTAGAGGGAATAAGAAAATATCCAACCAAAAGCTATATTGTGAATTAGTCACTGTTAGTGACCGTGTTACAATATTAATAGAATTGTTGTGTTGTTCTTGAGATTGGTGATTTTCATCATAATCACTATTAGAACTACTATTACTATTACTTTTTAAATAATTTTCTGTATAATTATCATTTTTATTTCTAATAAATGCTTTTAAACTATTTGAAAAGTAATCAGTAGATAATTCATTTTTACAAATAAAAGTATCAAATCCAATAATATTATTTTTTTCTTGATTTTTACAAATATTAAAAATATTGAAAGTAGTTTCAATATTTGGAAATATCAAATTATTATGTAATTCTGGAGGAGTAGTATATATATCATATACATAATTATTAAAAAATACTGCATAAGGTAAATAAGTGCAATCCATTTCTCGTACAGAATCTAATAAAAAACTTGAATTTATCTTTTGAGAACCAAAAATACTATAATTAGTATTACTGTCAACAAAATCTTCTAATAATTGCTTACATGAATTTACCAATAGGGCAAAATCATAATAACATAGCGAAATATAAGGAATTTCAATATGAAATCCAAAAGCAAAAGTTTCTGTTTTACCCATAATATATACTGGAGTCCAGTATAATCCTACAGAATTAGTCAAATGATAAATAAGTTCATAAACAATATAATTTGGATAAAAATTTTGTTTTTATTTTTGTCTAAAATTTTAATTGCAGAAGAAGAAGTGGATGACTGCTTTCTAACTTTATATTCTAGGTATTCAATAGTAGATAATCGAGGACAATTAACTATTACTTCTTTATATTGTTTTAAATCAACATCTAAAACAAAATGAAAATTCTTTAAACTGGGTAATTTAACTACATGAGATCCACTTATCATATTCCTTAAGAAAAACGAACGATATAAATTATGAATTTCTCCATTTTCTAATTGATTAACAAAAACTGTAGATTTGCCTTTCATTTTTTCTGAAACACCAAATCCATATATTTGTGTTTTCATTTTAGTAGTGTTGTTAGTATTATCAGTATTAAGATATTTTACTATATTAGTAAAAGTTCCTTCATCAGAATCACAATATATTCGTTCACTAGGATTATACTCTTTTATCATTGGTAGAGCATATCCAATTCTTTGTCTTCCTCTCTCAACTATTTCTGTCATTATTTATATATTTTTTTCTAATTTTATATTTATATTTTTAAAAATAATTTTTTTTATATTTTTAAAAATATTTTTTCTTTATCTGGTTTTATCATTGTATTTTCATATTCACAATGAATTCCAACATAATTTTTGGGACAAGAACATAAAATAAATAAGAAATTATTATCATATACCGGAGAACCATTATTAAGACAATAATTTTCTTTTTCTTCTTCTTTTTGTATATATTTAATTATATGAGAATTTTTAGTATTTCTTATTGAATTTATCATTAATGGAGGAGAATTATTATATTCTAACTTCAAAGTTTTTTTTATAGTGAACCAGTTTATAATAATTAAAATACTTGGATATATTATTAAAAGAATAATTAATTCTAATTCTATTTTAATCATTTTTATTATTCATTAAACAGAACTACTGATACAGTTATAAAGCAAAGTACATAGCAGCTACTCATTAATATTACTTGGTGCATAATACAATACTGACTACTGACACTTAGTCATTCATAAACTAGCACAGCCAATTACACAAATCTCAATACAACCTAACTATAAAACAGTACAAACTGGAATCTCAATACAACTCATAAAACAAGTACAAACTGGAACCTGCAAATAAAATATTAACTGATACAGTAAGATGGGGATACATAGCTAAAATTCTTTTAGCACCTAGTGCCTATCCACAAAAAAAATTGATATGAAATTGCTCATAAACTGACAAAAATATGAGCCACAATGAAATGAAAACTGGTTGGTCAATTATGAATTGACCCCCAAGTTTGAACTGGCACCTAGCCACAATGAAATGAAAACTGGTTGGTCAATTATGAATTGACCCCCAAGTTTGAACTGGCACCTAGCCACAATGAAATGAAAACTGGTTGGTCAATTATGAATGACCCCCAAGTTTGAACTGGCACTAGCCACAATGAAATGAAAACTGGTTGGTCAATTATGAACTGACCCCCAAGTTTGAACTGGCACCTAGCCACAATGAAATGAAGAACTGGTTGGTAAATTTTATGAACTGACCCCAAGTTTGAACTGGCACCTAGCCACATAATGAAAACTGTTTAAGACATTTGAATCCCCCATTATTATTAATAAAATTAACTACCTCATATGTTAAGTTATCTTATTATTTAATTTTTAATTACTTCCTTTTGTTTTTTTAATAGTTTCTTTTGCTTCCTTTAACTATTTCTTTTGAATTCTTTCATTTTCTTTAAAGTTAAAATTCAGACCTTCATGAAGAATTTGACTTTCTTTTTTTTCTTTTTAAATTACACAACTTGTATCTTCATCATTAATTAGTTTCTTATAGCTTCAATCCATTTTTTTGTTTTTTTTTTTTAATTTAAATGTTCATGAGATTATTTCTTTGCTTTTTTTCTTTTTAAATACCTTTTTTCATATTTTTGTTTAGTAATGCATCATCCACTTCTGTTTTTCTGCTGTATTTTTTTCATCACTATCTGTTTCTTTGCTGTTTTTCTTATAACATCCTCTTCTGTTTTTGTTGTAGTAGTGTTCTATTCTTTTGTTTTTCTTGTTTTTCTTATTTAGCATTCAAAAATATGTTTTCTCTTCTGTTTTTTTTATCATCCTCTTCTATTTTTGTTGTAGTAGTGTCTGTTTCTTCTGCTGTTTTTCTTTTAGTACTTTTCTTCAGTAGTAGTAGTTTCTCTTGTAGTTTCATAAACTAACTTTTCTTTTTTTTATACTTTCATTTTGTTAATTGTTTTCAGAATATAGCATAGTCGTACATTTCAGATTGCTTATCGTCATCATTAGTAAACATATTCTTAACACACTGCTCTACATTATCAGCATCAGCAATCAGATATATTGTTTTTGGAGTATCCATTTCTTTATTTTTCTGGAAGAGGAATAGGAGACACTATTTCTGAGAAAGGAATAGGAGATGAAGGCCGAGAAAGAGAAATAGGAGAAGAAATAGGAGAAGAAGTAGGAGAAGAAGTAGGAGATAAAGGCCGAGAAAGAGAAGGAGGTGTAGAAATAGAAGAAGTAGGAGATAAAGGTCGAGAAATAGAAAAAGGAGTAGAAAGGGGGGTAGTAGTAGTAGGAGATAAAGACCGAGAAGAAGGAGTAGAAAGAGAAAGTAAAGTTGTTAGAAGTATAAGATTATCTACAAAATTAGGGATAGTAGAACTAGTAATAGTAGCATTTGTGTTATTTAAACAAAAAATAAAAGAGGTACTAGAAAGAGGAAGAGGGTGAGGGGAAGGAATAGGAGAAGAATAAGGAGGAGGGGGAGTTTGAGAAGGAGAATAGGGAGGAGAAGAAGAAGAAGAAGAAGGGGGAGGAGGAGGAGGTGGTGGGGGAGAATAAAGAGGAGGAAGAGGAGGAGGAGGAGGAGGAGGAGGTGTTTGAAGACTGGACAGAAGAGGGTTTTTATTTTCAAGAATTTTAGGAATTGAGGGCATTTTCATTTATTTATTGTAATATCCATTCCACACACCTGAAATAAAACAAATAAAAATTAATATTTGATTTTTTTTTAGTTAATGTTTCATATTTTTAGTTCAGTTTTAAATTACACTTAATTTTTTTAAATAAAATATTGTCTTTTTAATTTTATATACCTAAGGGTAATAATATGCCACAGTTTTATATACACTAAGTAAATAAATTAAACAAAATGTACATAAAATTTATAAAATATATATAAAATTAACAATTCTTTTTTTTAGGTTCAAAATTATTTCATAGATTAATCAACCTTATGATAGTTATAATCAATACTCTAATTTAAAATCACTGCCACAGGTTTATCTTTCAATTTCC
>NW_026470615.1:0-12098 GCF_026875155.1 Cherax quadricarinatus | reverse complement strand
GCTTTCTTTTTTTTAATTTTTTATTCATACAAAAATAAAAATTTTACTGATTGCAGCACTGAAAATTTGCAAAAATTTGTACAAAAAAAACATAAACCAATCGTGACCGCATTTAAAATGGCTATTTGGACATTTATTGGAAAATGACATCATTCTTTACTCTTAACTTTGCCAAAAACTGAACATTTCTCCCACTTTGAGCCCATTTCAAGTCCTTTTCATAGAAAAAACCATCAAAATCACTTCTTTTTTATAATATTTTTTCCCATTCTACAACGAAACCAAAAAAAACAAAATAAAACCCATAAATACTAAAAAAAAAATACCCTCAAATTTGGGCATTTAACCCAAAACAGTTGGATTTTTTTTCTCCTCTTATGCATGAGTGCTGCGGATTTTTTTTTTATACTGCACACACTGACCACACAACCCATTTTCCACAGGGGGCCTCCCAATTTTTCTCCTTTTGTTTTGAAGCCACTAAAATTGGCTCATAAGACATAATATAACAACCAAAACACCCAAAGGGGTTTTAAACCCCTTAACTGCCCAAATGAATCTACTGGCGCACTTCTCCGAACGTAGTCTACTTTTTTTTTTTTTTACATAATGCAAAAAATCAAACATAGATCTACATTCAAAGCTCTTGGCAGAACATGATCTACATTTAAAACAGTTTAAACCCTTAACCCCCTTGACTTTCGCAGCCCCAAATCCGGGGTCTCCGGGGCCCCCCAAAAATTTCCCCCCAAAAAACAAATTTTTTTTTTTATGAAATGAAGAGAATCTTTTCCAGTTTGAATGACACCAAAAAGGGACAAATTTTTGGAAAACGAGGAATTACGCTTGGCAAGTTTAGGCCCTCGTTGATATAAACGAATTGGCGATTTCACCCCTTTGACCCTTTTTTGGGGGCTAATTCTTTGGGCCCCAGAAACCAAAACCCAAAGCATTCTTTTAAATTTTCCTTTTTTTCATGTTGAGTACAAGAACCTGCCTTTAAAAATTTCAACTACCGATAACAGGGTCAAAATTGAAATTTTGGGCCAATTTCACGAAAATTAAAAAAATTGACAATTTCAAAAATGGGGGTCCAAAATGAACAATGCAGAATTCCTGGCTTAAAATAAAATTTTTCCTTTTGTTCATCATCATGTCTCCAGGCCCTCTGATATTACTCTTGTTTTTCTATTTTGAATTTTTTTATTCAAACAAAAAATAAAGATTTTACTGTTACGATACGCAATTTTGTAATAATTGTAAATAATGCCAACCCCTTTCATGACGCATTTTGAGGTTAGTTGGCTTTTATTAAATAACATCATTTGTTTACTTTTTGATCATCGGCAAAAATAAAACTTTCCCTCTTTGACCCCTTTCAAGATTCTTTTATAGTAAAACATCAAAACACCTCTATTTATAATTTTTTTCCGTTCTGTAAAATGAGAGGGTTCAGTTTTTTCTATTAAGCCTGGTTGCGGGATTTTTTTTTTTTGGGTGCACCCTGACCACACAGACCTTTCTTCACATGGGGACCTACCGCTTTTTCCTGTTTGGGTTTTTGAAGCCGCAAAATTTTTAGAGTGCAGGACCCCCCCCTTTACGAGGGCATCGCTTTAGGTTAAATCCCCGTAGTTACATTTTAAAAAAAAAAAAAAAAATTTTTGCCTCCCTCACCTAAAAAACTCCCCTTTACTGTTTTTCCCAGACACATCCCACTGTGGCCTCAGCGCCAGTGTTTCAAGCCACCATCGGTTGTATTTTCACATACATTCGGTACTTTCACATTATCCTATTTTTTTTATGCTTGAAACGCAAATAATCACCATGGACCCCAAGAAAAGCTTCTATCCATCCCTGTGGAAAAAGGTGAGAAAGTGGGGAATTGAAAAAAAATTTAAAGGGAAATGTGTGAAAAGGGGGTTGAAGTGCAAAACCTTTTTTGGATAAAACACCCTCCCCGGGTATTGCAAGATGCTGGTGACTTTACAAGACAATTTTTGGGAACCCCTTAGCAAATCAAAAGGGAAAAAGGTACAGAGCTCTATACGATTTTTGCGACAAGGTCCCTGACTCTCAACGCTCCTAGTGGCATTTAAAAAAAAATGGAAAATAACCCCGGGGAAAAAACTTTATCCTCAAATCCAAGGAAGGGATTCCCTTCTAAACAATAACAACCCCCCAAACTCTCCCCTCCCCCCATCCCATCAAACATCGCCAATCTTCAATAAAGGTAAGGTCATGTGTTCTATTCTTATAAGTTAATGTGCATGCCTTTTTTCAGTTTGTGTGTTTAAATTAATATTCATGTGGTAAAAATATATTTTTTCATAATTTTGGTTGTCTTTCATATTAATTTGATTTTTATTTTTTCTATGGGAAAAATTTAATTCGCCTTAAAGATAATTTTCGGCATACTGACTCTCAGGAAAGGATTTAAAATTGGAAGGCGGGCCCCCCTGTTATATAGTCAAAAAATGGTGGGCCCTAAGACATATACAGGGGGGCCCCGCTTTATGGCGTTTCCTTTAAAGGCGTTCCGCTATACGGTCATTTCAAATTTTGACCAAAAAAATCCTATATGCTCCCCCCACCTATTTCTAAACGGTCACCGTGCCCACCCCGTTTTTTTACATTCTTTTGTGAGCTCAGAAGCCTAAGTCTTCCATTTTGTCTGGAAAACTTCAAAAATTTAAAGTTTTTTTTAAAATTTTTTCATATTTTATTACTCTATAAATTTCTTTTGTTCCTTACCTAAATAAAATTACATACTGTGCTGGGATCAGGTACACATTAAAATCGGTAAGGGGCTTATGCTCCGAGTCATTAAATGATAATAATCATCGATCATTTAAATGTCGTATATTACTTAATATACCATTTTCATTAATCCTCATGATTTTTTTTAAAAATTTTACAACCCCCCTTAACGATCACCTCCAAAAGCGACCAATTATGTAAGTTATTTATGTAAGGCGTTTGTACGGATTTTTGGGGCTGAAAGGGGCTAATTACTTCACAAAATTTCCTTATGGGAAAAAATTCGGGCAGTACTGGCCCGAACTACTACTGGAATGAAAAAAGTTTGTTAACCAGGGGGCCACTGTATAATAAACACAGCATAACATAAAATAAGAAAATCACCCCCCAGTAAAAAAATAAACATAAATTAATTGGGAGCAAACGACTGCCAAGTGCCCATATTAAAAAGTAAAAATAAAAAATAACAATCCACCCATTTCATTAAAAGTGTATATTACTTAATAACACATTTTTATTAATCCCCATGATATTTTTTTTCAAAAAATTTTATAATAAACACGATACTAAAATAAAAGAGATAAATCACTCCACAATAAAAAAATAAACATAAATATAAGATGTGGGGCCAGTAACTTTTACAAGGGGCGGCAAGAATAAATTTTCTCAAACAACTAAGAAAAAGTGTTACTGGGGGGGAACTTAAAAATTTTCCCTTTCGTATTATTAAGTAAGTTTATTCAGGTATACCAAAACAGTTACATAGATTATCTACATAACAACATATGTGTAGAAAAACCTAGGATAACCCAAAAAAGTCAGTGTGATTTTTTTTCCATTCCCTTTCACCAGAGCTTCTTTTTCTTTCAAAATGATGTTACATAAATTGGGGGGGGTGCCTTTTTTTTAAATTTCTACAGTATCAAGTAAGAAAACCCTTTACACAAATGTAACTTTACACAAACCAGACATTTACATTCCGTTTTTTTTAAAAACTTACGTTCGCCTGGTTTGTTTAAAATAACTCTGCCCCCCCCTCCTTTTAATCATTCTTTCCCCCTTCATTTATTGTTTTTTTTCTCATTTACTTACCCTGCCCCCACATTAAGACTAAAATTTTTTAAAGGGTAAGTAAAGAGGAACTGTATATTTTTTTTAAACCCCCTTCGGGAAATTTAAATATGGGGGGTTTGGCCTGGAAATGGTAGCCCGGCGGACTACCATACATCCCAAACCAAACTTGATTTTTTACAAAAAAATTTTTTCCCCCTAAAAATCTCACCCTATATTTTAAGGTAAGAAGGGTGAACTTTTATTTTCTTTTTATCGCTCGGGGATGCTTAAATTTTATAAAATAGTTTGTTGGGGGGGTTTGGCCTGGAAAGGGTTTAGGCCTTTTTATTACCTTTCTTACCACACTTTTTTCTTACAATAAATACTACTTGCTCACCCCTAGTTTAAAGGGATTTAAAAAATATTTTAAGGTAAGTAATGAGGCACTATGTGTTATTGTACTTTTTTATTGTTTTTTGATGCCGGGTTCTATTGCTAACTTATATATTTAGGTAAACTTGTTACCAAAAGTGTTTTTATGCATTTTAATTGGAAAAAAAAGGGTTTTCCCCTTTTAAACGGCAGTTTCCGGGTTTTAGGGCAAAGCCTGGAACCAAACCTGCCATAAAAGGGGGGCCCTCCCTGTATATTAAACCAAAACATTTAAAGGGGTTTTAAAACTGTCCACAAATGATCTCGATCCGGGGGGGAATTCCCGAGGTATTTTTCATTTTATTTATCTTCCTTCAAATTTGGTCCCGTTTAGGCCTAAATTTTGCTTAGACACACTGGGTGTGTGCATTTGGGAAAAAAACGGGGGGACCCCCCCTTAGTCCCTTGTGGGGCTCCGGGTTCAGCTGAGCCCTTTAGGCAAATAGTTTTGGGCAGACCCAAAGGGATTCCCCCTAGGGTCAGGGTCATTTTAAACCCCTTTTCAGGGTCCGTCCTGTGCCCCCCCGGTTTTTAACGTTAGGGCCCCAAACCCGGGATCTATCCAAAATTCTAGGCCCGTAAAATTTACGTGAAAGGCGGTGGGCCCACATTGAGAGAATGGGTCTGGGGGGGCAGGTGTCAAACATAGAAAAAATCGGGATCCTGCATGGCCTTTTTGGGAACCCCGGGGCAAAGTAGCTTTTTTCATTCCTGGCGGAAGGGAACCCTCCACTTCCCCTTCACTCTTGGGGGGAAATTTCTGACTCCCCCTTCAAAATTTATACATTTCTAAGACTAAAGGGAAGTGGACGAAGGGGAATTTCCCAATGGTTTTGACCATAGGGGGTACCTTTGGGGGGCAGCGGGCCCCTCCCGCAACGCCGGGTTGACCAGGGAGCACCAGACGACCCCGGGCCCAGGGCCGGGCTCAGAGAGTAATATCCCTCTCGTATTTTTTTAAAAGGTATATAAAAGGGTTAAAAGGAAATGGTACAATGGTCCCTTTGTCATAAAATTGGTATCATATGGTACAAGGGTGCATTTTCAGGGGAAATTTCTTTTCATTTTGGTACAATGGTTAGGGTTTACAATGGTACCATATGGTACAAGGGTCCCAAATTGCCCATACAAGGGTATCATAGGGTACAATGGTCCATATCGAAACAAAGTACCTATATTTCTTTTGTACCATAGGGGTTTACATTTATACCATATCGAACGGGGTACGGGGCCCCAAAATGGAAATAAGCCCCTTCTGACTTTTTTGGGTTATCCTTTTCCTTTAAACATATGTCTATGTACGATAGATATTCTATGTAACTTTTTTTGTGTATCCCTTTAAAAAAAAACTTACTTATGTTTCCAACATCCGTTGAGTAATTTTTAATTCGGGTTTTCAAAATACAATTACATAGGGTTATCCCTACATAGGGGAGCATAGCAAAAATTTTCCCAGGATAACCCAAAAAAAATCAGGGTGATTATTTCCCTTGGGATCCCTGAAAAAATACCATAGGGGGTCCTATACTGTTGGTACCCTTTTACTATATGTTACCTGTTCTGCAGGGACCCATAAACCCTATAGTCAATGTACCATTGGGACCCTGTAAAATATATATTTATACCGTGACCATTTTTGGGCAATAGGTTTTTTTGGCAGGGACACCAAACCCAAAACTGAGTGGTGGTGACAAAAAGTAGTACTGACGCAGTTTCTAACAAAGCAAATGTCCTCCACCTCAAGGAAAATGTCCCGTTCCTGTCATTTGAAATATAAAAATAGCATTACTAATTTTACAACATTTTTTTCATATTTTTGTTGTAAACAACTATTGTTAAAAAAAAATAATATGGGGAAAAAATTTTTTGTGTGTGTTTTTGTTTTAATTCTACATACCATTTTAGTACCAATGGGACCTGAACCAAATTTTCATTGTACTGTTTTGGGACAAAGTCAAAATGATACCATTGACCCTTTGGACCCTTGCAAACCCTAGGTCCTTTTCATTTATTTGGTACCTTAAGGTCCATTGCACCATATGGTACCATTGTTTATTAGGGGACCATTGTCCCCAAATGGGGGCCATTTTAAACCAAAATTCTTCCATTTGGGACCATGTATCATATGGGCCATTTACCCTATGATACCCTTGTATCTGTGCCATTGAACCATATTGTACCCAAAATTTGGTACCATTTTACCATATGTTCCCAAATTTTATACATGGTACCATTGCATCCTGGGCAAAAATTGTACCATGTGGTAAATATATGGTACCATTGTATTCAAAACAATAACTGCACTAATTTTTTCCCCATTTTGGTTTTTCAAAAAACCCTTTAAACAAGGTTTTTAACAATATATTGATAAACAAAAGTTGCATTTTTTGTGTTGAATACAAAAGAGTGTTTCACTTATACAATATACAGTGGGCCCCCCTTTTAAAGATATTTTTTTATTCCCGACGTAAAGTTCAGGTGCCCTACTGAAACCCAATTTGTTCCCAAAAGGGAAAATTGTGAAATAGATTAGCCATTTTAGACCCCCAAAAATCATACAAAAAACACTTCATAATTTCCCTTACAATTGGTCGCATTGGGGGTAATCGGTTTTAAGCCAGGGGGCCAAATGTAATTATATTTTCTCCACAGGCCACAAATGTACTAAAAAAAAAAAAAAAGAAAAAAAAAAAAAAATAAAAAAAAAAAATTAAAAAATTAAAAAAAAATGCGGGTTTTGGGGGAGTCCCTGATTTTGCCGCCCCCCCCTTTATTTTTGGGGCAAATTTCCCGCTGCTGTATCTCGGGGAAAATTTCTGACAAAAATTTTTTTTTTTGTTTTATTACCTTTACAAAAAATATTTCTTTTTAATTTTGTATCAAAAATAATTTTTTTTTTTTCAAAATTCCTTTGGGGCAAATAGGGGGGGGGAAACCAACTTCCGGGGTTTTTGGCCTTTGGACCCCTTTTAAAAAGGGTTTAACTTTAAACCAATTTTAAGAAAGGAAAAGTAAAAATAGGGGAAATAAAAACCCTGAGTGGGGTGGGTGGGTGTGGGGTTGGGCCTTAAATTTGGGTTGTGGGTACTAGGTCAAAACTGTGCTCCTTCCCCAGTGGGTGTGAGCGCTTGGTGGGGCATTGGGTTTAAATGGGGGGGGTACATGGACCCCCTTGCATGGCCAGTAGGCCTGCTCAAATGTTCCCTCTTTTTTTAGGTTTTTAATGTATTCGGTTTGGGTTGGGTGGGTGGCTTTTGGGTGTTTTTTGTCTGGGAACGTCTATATCTCGTCTATTTTGGCCCTTTTACATGTATTTATAAGTCAGTTATTAATTAATGTTAAAATTTCTTTGGAAAAACCCATAAATTCCCGGCGAAATGCTATTTTTAAATGTTTTGTAAAATATAAGACATAAAAAACATGAACCCCACCCCAGAAACCGGGAAACAGATAAGCTGGGAAATAGGGGCAACAGATAAGCAAACTAGGGGAAAAGACAATAAATTTACAGATAGACAGGGAGAAAAAGGGTAAAAGGCGACAGACAACATACAAAGAATTTTGTGTGCAAAGTAAAAACAATAAAGGCAAGGCTCCCCCTCCAGGGAGCGCACATTATCAAGTCCTTTTTATCTACGCTTCTCATAAAACCATTCTTCAAGGCCCCACACACAAGACAGAAAGAAAATAACTGAAACAGACAGTCAGATAAATAGAGTAGGCAAAAGAAAGACAGACAGATAGATGTACAGGGTTTGAAAAAAAGATTATGTCAGAAAAAGATTGATTACAGAAGCAGGGCTACAATATTCAGCAAGACTGGGGTCTTGTATTCACCTTTTGGATAGGGACATCAAAGGGTATCATTTTAAAGGCCCCTAGGGGTTTGTGATCAAAGTGGTTTTTTTTCTTTGATACATAGTTGAAACTAGAAGGGAGAGGTAGCAGGAAAAGGAGGGAAAAAAACCAAAAAACAAAAGGGGGGCTACACCCCATGAGGAAAAATTCCCGCAAGAAGTTTTATGGGAGAAGAATTTGGGGAGGAAAAACCCGTAAAAGAAATGAAAAGACTGTGTAAAAAAAGGGCAAGGAGGCAGAGGAGGGGTTTTTCCCAAGGGGAAAAAAAAAATAAAGGGGGAAACCAGAACAAGTCCTTGGTTCACCCAAAAAGGGGTAGGGGCAAAAAAAATTTTACTAGAGAAAGGAAAAAATACAGGGAAACAAAGGGGGCCCCCGGGGAAAAAAAAAGAGATCAGCCGAAGGGGGGGGGGGGGGGGGGGGGGGAGGGGGGGGGAGGGAAAAGGGGAAAAGACCCAAAACGAAATCAAGTTAATAAGGGAAGGGCCCCACAAAGGGAAATAAAAATAAAGGGAAAATAAAACGGGGCCCGAAGGGAAGAATAGGGGGAAAAAAACAACCCGGGGGTAAGTGAGGAAAAAGATGGGGGGTTTAAAAAAAAAAGGGGGTATTTAGGGGGAAAAACCGGTAGGATAAAAAAGGAATTTTAAGAAAAAGGAGGACACCCAAAATCGAAGGGGGGTAAAAACAAGGTGAAAGGGAAAAAAAAAGCGTGGGGAACTTGAACCCAAAACAATTTGGGGCCAGACACTCCGGGGTCCTTAGAAAAGGGAAACAAAAGATGCTAATGGCCACTAAAAAAGATCTTCAACCCCATCCATTGAAAATAAAAAGATTTTAAAATACCGAAAAAAGGGAAAAAAAAAAATATGCAGATTTTAAAGAAAATCCTTTATTTGGGCAACGGTTTTTACCCACCAGTGGGGTTTTTTAAGTAACAAACAGATCCCACCTGGGGGAAAGGGCGGGGGTATTTATAGTCAGGTTCAAATTTGAGGTCAGGTGGGAAAAGTTTCATCTGATGATCTTTCCGGTGGGGGGGTTTTATAAATCTTGGGTTTGCTTGGCAGGGGTTTTTGGACAAGGTTTTCAGTAGACCTCCGTGTTCTATGTTCTTATGTGGGATAGCAATGAAGAAATTTTTTTGGCAAGTGGTTTTAGCTATTTTTTTTTTTTTTTTTTTTTTTTTTTTTTTACACCGGCCCATTCCCACCAAGGGGAGGGTGGCCCGAAAAAGAAAAACTTTCCCCCACATTCACTCCATCACTTCTTGCCAAAGGGGGCTTTACACTACAGTTTTTAAACGCAACATTAAACCCCCTTCAGAGGCAGGGACTGTTTTTTCTTTCCCCTCCCCAGGACTCAAGTCCGGCCCGCCGGTTTCCCCGAATCCCCTTTATTAAAAGTTACTTTGCTCCACTCCAAAAAGCCCAAGTATTAAAAAACCCTTTTCTCCATTACTCCTATCAAACACGCTCACGCCTGCCTGCTGGGAAATCCCAAACCCCTCGGGCCCCAAAACCTCCTTTTTCCCCCCCCCTCCACCCTTCCCAGGCCGACCCCCACCCCCCCTTCCTTTCCCTACCAAAACTGGGTACACTCTTGAAGTCTTTCTGTTTTCCCCCCATTCTCTCTACATGTCCGAACCACCCAACAACCCTTCCCCAGCCCCCTGGACAACGGTTTTGGGAAAAACCCCCACCTCCCCTAAATTCCAAAAATCGAATTTCTGCATTTTTATTCACACCCCACATTGCCCTCAGACAGACAAAACTCCCCGGGCCCCCGCCTTTTCCCGCTGAACATTCATCACCCACGCTTAAAAACCCAATAAGAGCGTTGGTAAAACTTTTACCTATACATTCCCCTTTGCCTCCAAGGCAAAGTTCTTTGTCTCCAAACTCCTAAGTGCACCACTCACTCCCTTTTTTCCCCCATCAATTTTATGATTTACCTCACTTTCATAGACCCATCCGCTGAACTTTTCCCCTCCCAAATATCTGAATAGTTCAAACCCCTCCATTTATCCCTCCCTCCAAACTGGTTTTTTCAAACTTTCATCACCCAATCTTTTTGTTTTCCTCATAACCCTTTCTCTTTTTTGGATTTACCTTTAATTTTCCCTTTTTTTGCACACCCTACCAAATTTATCCCCCCAATCTCGCAACTTCCTTCAGAAACTCCCAAAGGAACCCGTGTCAACAGCAAAGAGCAGCTGTGACAACTCCCACTTTGGTGTGAATTTTTTTATCTTTTAACTCCCCCCTTTGCAAGACCCTCGCATTTACTTTTTTACAAACCCCATCATAAATAAAATTAAACAACCCCGGGGGACATCACACATCCTTGTCTAAGGCCTACTTTACTGGGAAAAAATTTCCCTCTTTCCTACTACTCTAACTTGAGCCTCACTATCCTCGTAAAAACTCTTCACTGCTTTCAGTAACCTACCTCCTACACCATACACTTGCAACATCTGCCACATTGCCCCCCTATCCACCCTGTCATACGCCTTTTCCAAATCCATAAATGCCACAAAGACCTCTTTAGCCTTATCTAAATACTGTTCACTTATATGTTTCACTGTAAACACCTGGTCCACACAGCTATGTTATAGAAGCCATTGTTCTGGTTGAAATTGTTGTTTATAGAGATAAGCGATGATTCCAGGATTCTTCGGTATTGAGTGTTGTCTTCTGTGGCGATAAGTCTTGAGTTTCACACAACCATTTAATTAACTACAGAAACTCAAGACTTATCGCCACAGAAGACAACACTCAATACCGAAGAATCCTGGAATCATCGCTTATCTCTATAACCAACAATTTCAACCAGACAATGGCTTCTATAACATAGCTGAACCACTTGCCAAGAAACTTCTTCATCGCTATCCCACATAAGAACATAGAACACTGCAGAAGGTCTACTCACAACTTGTCCAATACCCCTGCCAAGCTACCCAAGACTCTATAACCCCACCTGGTAGATCATCAGATGCAGCATTCTCCACCTGACCTCAACATTCTGAACCTGACTACAAATACTCCCGTACCTTCCACCCCAGGTAGATCTGTTTGTGACTTGAAAAAGCCCACTGTGTGGGCGAAACGTTGTCAATAAAGGATCACATTAAACTGCATATGTGTTTATGTTTTCACATCCATTGGAACTGGGCAACTCCCTGAGGTATGGAAGATGGCAAATATAGTCCCAATTTTTAAAAAAGGAGACAGACACGAGGCATTAAACTACAGACCTGTGTCACTAACATGTATAGTGTGCAAAGTCATGGAGAAGATCATCAGGAGGAGAGTGGTGAAGTACCTGGAAGACACAAGTGTATAATCAACAACCAGCACGGTTTCAGGGAAGGAAAATCCTGTGTCACAAACCTACTGGAGTTTTATGACAATGTGACAGAAGTAAGATGAGAGGGGGACGGATAGACTGCATTTTCTTGGACTGCAAGAAGGCCTTCAACACAGTTCCTCACAAGAGGTTACTGCAAAAACTAGAGGATCAGGCACAACACAAACAGGAAAAGTACTGCAATGGATCAGAGAATACCTGACAGGGAGGCAGCAATGAGTCATGTTACATAACGGGGTGTCAGAGTGGGTGCCTGTGACAAGTGGGGTTCCACAGGGGTCAGTCCTAGGACCTGTACTGTTTTTTGTTATATGTGAATGACATAACAGAAGGGATAGACTCAGAAGTGCCCTTGTTTGCAGATAATGTGAAGTTAATGAGGGAATCAAATTGGTCGAGGATCAGGCAGGACTACAAAGAGACCTGGACAGGCTACAAGCCTGGTCCAGCAACTGGCTCCTTAAATTTAACCCTGCCAAATGCAAAGTCATAAAGATCGGGGAAGGGCAAAGAAGACTGCAGACACAGTATAGTCTAGGTTACCAAAGACTGCAAACCTCACTCAAGGAAAAAGATCTTGGGGCGAGTATAATACCGAGCACATCTTGGGCCAAAAACATCAAAAA
>NW_026470614.1:0-11063 GCF_026875155.1 Cherax quadricarinatus | reverse complement strand
AGGATCCATACATGTTTAAAAGCAGGGGTTTCGAAAAAGTTTCTGGTTCGGGAGGGGGGGGTGACCTAGTGCGCCAGTGAGAGGGGGGGCCCATGAGTTTGGGCCGACCCCTGAAAACTCAATGGTGAGTACACCACACACAACACACAACACACACACACACACACCACACACAAACCCCAACACACACACACATTCCCTTTATCTCAAAACACGTTTTACTCGTAAGAGTCGTAGAAGTACACCTAGGTGAGCACCATGGGGGGTGAATATAATTAGTTGAGCCCACGGGGGAGAAAAAAAACTTAGGGGGTTTCATACATTTCCACTCACCATGAAAACTATCTTCCCCCTTTACGCCCTAAAAAAATTTTACCTTCCTTCACAATAATCCCCACCCCTGTTACGAAATTGCTTTAAAAATTTGAAGCGAACATCGTTGCCAGATTTGCCCCAACTTTTTAAAGTGCGAAAAGGATGGTTCAATTGATCTTTTTTATGACAGGTGATCATGCGTATTTATTCTTCTACTAGGCCAGGCTTTTGGATAAAAAGGTATGGCGAAAAAAAAGGATATATAAGACTTCAATGTTCTAGCAATTTTTTGGAGACTGGTTTGGGGAGACCAGATTCCAGGGGGGAAGATCGAGGATAAAATGTGGAATAAAAAGAATAAAGAGTATTTTCCCGACACGACTGGGGGCCCAGGCTGTAGGAAACCTGGGTCGGGTAACCAGACTTGGGGAAACTAGGGCTGATGGAGGTTTAGAGGTTGCAGTCCTTGGCCAGACTTGGGAAGGACCGGGCTTTGGAGGCCGGATCTGGGGAAAACCGAGGTACTGATGAACGATTTAGAGATTGTAAAACCCCATGTAAGGTTCCTGAGGTAAAGGTCTGGAAGCAAAGCAGGGTTTCTTTTGAAAAAAATTGCAGTTTGAACTTGACGGGGCGATCAAGAGAAATATAGAGAAAAACAAAAACCAAAAGGTAGAGCCAGACTGCGTTCAGGAGATAAACCAGATTTAGTAACAAACATCTAGACAGTTTTTTTTTCAATTTATTTTAGTAGGAATTTAGTATAAGAGAGTTTTTTAGAATGAAAGTAGTAGAGGCGGTTCCCAACTAGCTTTATGAATAGGTACGATAGGGTTTTTAGAGTCAGGAAAGGGGTGGACCTATTAGCAACCGGAAGAAACGGGGCCAGGGGAAAATGATTTACCCCTGCAAACATATAAAATAGTTGTATGTAAAAGTACCCCACCCCCACCACACCCCAAAAACCAAAACACCATCACACATACTACCCCACACCACCAAAAACAACACACACACCACACCACACAACACACACCAAAACACACACACAAACCCCCACCACAAACACCACACACACACCACACACACACTTTTAGCCCTAAAAGAAAATAAGCTCAAAAGGGGTGATAAAGATGGCATCTTTCAAAGGGTTATCAGATCCCGGGGAAAGGCAGGGGAACAGAGGGGGTGGAGGGTGGACTGCTGAAACAAAAATCAAAGAGCTTTTGATGAGCTGGAGAGAGGAGAAGAAAGGGAAACAAGAGATTAGCAGTACTAACGCTTTATCTGTAGGGCCCCAAAAATGGTATTGCAGTGATGTATAACTCACCCAATAAACGCAGGAGGCCAAGGCAAGAGTATATGAGAGTAATAGAGCGATGGTTGACACCTGAGGTGGCCAGAAGGGGGTATGCGAGCAGGACAAAACAATGATCATGGGTGACTTCAACAAGATGGAAATCAATTGGGGAAAACTTGGAGCCACAAGGGGGCCAAGAAACGTGGAGGGCTAAGATGATGGAGGTGGTACTTGAAAACCTCATGTACCAACACATAAGGGACACTACCAAAGAGAGAGGAAAGGATAAACCAGCGAGAACTGGACCTAATATTCACCTTGAGTAGTGCAGATATTAAAGACATCGCATATGAAGACCCCTTGGGGCCAGTGATCATATTGTTTTAAGCTTCGAGTACATAACAGAGTACAAATGAGGCGGAAACAGGAAGAGCCGGACGAATGAAGCCAAACTACAAGAAAGGGGACTATGCAAGCATGAAGAACTTCCTGAACGGGGTTCAGTGGGACAGAGAACTGACAGGGAAATCAGTGGATGAGATGATGGAATATGTAACAATGTGCAAGGAAGCTGAAGGAGAGATTTGTACCCAAGGGTAACAGGAATAATGAAAAATCCAGATGAGTCTGTGGATCACCCAAAGGTGCAGGGAGGCCAAATCAAGTGTGCTAAGGAATAGAAGAAGTACAGAAACCAAAGGACCGAGAAGAATAAGGAGACCAGTCGTAGAGCCAGAAATGAATAAGCACAGGTAAGACGGGAAGCTCAAAGGAAATATGAGAATGACATATCAGCGAAAGCCAAATCTGACCCGAAGCTGTTGTACAGACACATCAGGAGGAAAACAGCAGTCAAGGGCTAGGTAATCAGGCTGAGGAAGAAGGAGGGGAGATCACAAAAAACAACCCCAAAGTATGAGAGAACTCAAACGAGATTCAAGAAGTGTTCACAGAGGAGACAGAAGGGCCTCCAGAAAAGCAGAGAGGTGGGGTACACCAAGTGTTGGACACAACACACCACACAGGAAGAAGTGAAGAGGCTGTTAGCGAGCTAGATACCTCAAAGGCGATAGGGCTGATAACATCTATCCATGGGTCTTGAGAGAGGGAGCAGAGGCACTTTGTGTACCACTAACAACTATCTTCAACACATCTATCGCAACAAAAACAACTACCGGAAGTATGGAAGACACCCAAATGTAGCCCAATTTTTAAAAAAGGAGACAGACACGAAGCATTAAACTACGGGACCAGTGTCACTTAAATTTTCAGTATGCAAAGTCATGGAGAAAATTATGAGGCAAAGGGAGTGGGGGAAACCACCTAGAAAGGAAGAGCTTATCGACGACAGCCATTTACAGTTTCAAGGATAGGAAATCTTGTGTCACAAACTACTGGAGGTCTTTGACTGGGTGACAGCAGTAGGACAAGAGAAAGAGAGGGGTTGAATAGATTGCATTTTCTTTGAATGTAAGAAGTCGTTTGACACAGTTCCACACAAGAGATTTTTGCAAAAGCTGGAGGACCAAGCAGGGATAACAGGGAAGGCCCTACAGTGGATCAGGGGATACCTGTCAGGAAGACAACAGCGAGTCATGGTACGTTGCAAGGTGTCAGAATGGGCGCCTGTAACGAGCGGGGTGCCACAGGGATCAGTCCTAGGACCGGTGCTGTTTTGGTATTTGTGAACGACATGATGGAAGGAATAGAATCTGAAGTGTCCCTATTTGCAGATGATGTGAAGTTGATGAGAAGAATTCAATCGGACGAACACCAGGCAAATACATGAAGACTGGGGAAGGGCAAAGAAGACCACAGACGGAGTACAGTCTAGATGGCCGAAGCCCACAAACTTCACTCAAGGAAAGAATCTTGGGGTGTGTGTAACACGGGCACATCTCCTGAGGCGCATATGGGCGCCTAGCAAGCCTAAGAACAGCATTCCGACATCTAAATAAGGAGTCATTCAGGACCCTGTACACTGTGCACGTTAGGCCCATATTGGAGTATGCAGCACCAGTTTGGAGCCCACATCTAGCCGAGCATGTAAGGAAACTAGAGAAGGTGCAAAGATTTGCAACAAGGACTAGTCCAGAGCTAAGAGGTTGGGTCCTACGAGGAGAGGTTAAGGGAAATCAACCTGAGGGACACTGGAGGACAGGAGAGATAGAGGGGACATGATAACGACTTATAAAATACTGAGAGTTATAGACAAGGTAGACAGAGACAGGATGTTCCAGTGATGGAACACAGCAACGAGGAATCACAGTTGGAAGTGAAGACTCAGATGAATCACAGGGATGTTAGGAAGTATTTCTTCAGTCACAAAGTTGCCAGGAAGTGGAACAGCCTGGGTAGTGATGTAACTGAGGCAGGTTCCATACATAGCCTTAAGAGGAGATATGATAAATCTCACGGAGGGGAAAGAGTGACGGGTAGCGGCCAGTTGAAGAGGCGGGGCCAGGAGCTATGAATCGCCCCCCCCGCAACCAAAAACTAGGTGAGTACAACTAGTTAGTACAAAAAACACACACATTGGGCGATCGTTGAGTGTGAATGTGTTGACCTCCCTACTCCCACTCCAAACATTCTGATACAGGAAAAATATATTCCCAAAGCAGAAAATTAAACTGTTTATTTCTCTCTCTCTCTCTCTTCTCTCTCTCTCTCTCTCTCTCTCTCTCTCTCTCTCTTTTTCTCTCTCTTCTCTATTTTTAACATTCAAATTTAAACATTATATTTCATTGGGAAACCACCTGGAAAAATTGTCTTGAATAAAATTGCAAAAGATAGCACCTGCTAACACCCCACACACACACACACACACACACACAACACACCCCACACAACACAGTGTCACTGACAGGTTTTGTATGCAAAGTCTTGAAAAAGATTATCAGGAGGAGAGTGGTGGAGCACCTTGAGCGGAACAAGATTATAAACGACAGCCAGCACGGATTCATGGAAGGCAAATCCTGTGTCACAAACCTATAGAGTCTTATGACAAGGTAACAGAAGTAGGAAATGAGAGGGAGGGGTGAGTTGATTGCATTTTCTTGGACTGCAAGAAGGGCCCTTTTCGACAAGTTCCTCACAAGAGATTAGTACAAAAGCTAGAGGAACAGGCATGTATAAACAGGAAAGGGGCACTGCAATGGATCAGAGAATACCTAACAGGGAGGCAACAACGAGTCTGGTCCGTGATGAGGTATCACAGTGGGCGCCAGTGACGAGCGGGGTCCCACAGGGGTCAGTCCTGGACCAGCGCTATTCTTGGTATATGTGAACGACATGACGGAAGGGATAGACTCAGAAGTGTCCCTGTTTGCAGATGACGTGAAATTAATGAGGAGAATTAAATTAGATGCGGACCAGACAGGTCTACAAAGGGGACCTGGACAGGCTGGATGTGTGGTCCAGAAAACTGGCTCGTAGAATATAACCCTGAAAATGCAAAGTCAAGAAGATCGGAGGAGGCCAAAGAAGACCGTAGACAGAGTATAGGCTGGAGGCCAAAGGCTGCAAACCTCACTCAAGGAGAAAGACTAGGAGTGAGTATAATACCCAGTACATCGCCAGAAGACACATTAACTAGATAACTGATGCGGCATATGGGCGTTTGGCAAACCTGGAATAGCGTTCCGGTACCTCAGTAAGGGAAACGTTCAAGACTTTAAAATACCGTGACGTCAGGCCCATTTCTGGAGTACGCAGCACCAGTTTGGAACCTACATCTGGTCAAACCGTCAAGAAAAATTTGAGAAAGTGCAAAGGTTTGCAACAAGGTTAGTTCCAGAACTAAAGGGAATGTCCTATGAAGAAAGGTTAAGGAAAATCGGTCTGACAACACTGGAGGACTGGAGGGTCAGGGGGAGACATGATAGCGACATACAAAATACTGCATGGAAAAAGACAATGTGGACAGAGACAGGGGTGTTCCAGAGATGGGACACAGAAAAAAGGGGTCACAATTGGAAGCTGAAGACTCAGATGAATCAAAGGGATGTTAGGAAGTATTTCTTCAGTCATAGAGTAGTAAGGAAGTGGAATAGTCTGGCAAGCGATATAGTGGAGGCAGGAACTATACATAGTTTTAAGACGAGGTATGATAAAGCTCACGGGGGTGTTACGGCCTCCTGCCAAAATAGTGGTTAAATAGTTAACCTGCGGCCCGGCAGTATCACTGGGACGTCATCAAACCCATTGTGGGGACTGCTGAGCCGGCCTTAGAGCAGTAGGTACCTGAACACAGTTACTTGACGGCCGCATTCAGTGAGCTTGCAGTATGGTGTTCTGCTGTAATTTCATCGGACCACCTTGCGGTGTGTCAATTGGTCTTGAAGGCGGGAGAGAGTACTCACCAGACCATCTTACGGTGTACTTCTACCGGCCTTAGAGAGTATTTTACAGGACTAAAGGTGATGTCTGCGGACTCACCGCCTTACGCTGGTCAAACTGTGGGCTAAGTCAAATAATGCTGTTTTAGTGGGACATTACATGAAGAAAAGGTTGGAGTGTTACACTGAACTGGGCTAGGACCGTAGTGTGACACTGAGATATGCTACAGGACCGTAGTGGAACACTGTGAAGAAAAGGGTGTGTTGACACTGAAGATGGCGTGGTTGTAGTGTATATTGAATAGTATAATGTGATGGCCTCTTGAAAGACGCTACGTCGATAGTGAGTGTGTCGCAGAGACAAGGGTTGTCAAGTGTGACAATCGAGAAAGGGTATGGATGACGGAGAGAAAAGGGTGTCGTGTGACACGGTGGAGAAGGAGCGTCATCACACGGCGAAAAGGGTGTCGAGTGACACGGTGGAGAAGGAGCGTTCATAACACGGCGAAAAGGGTGTCGAGTGACACGGTGGAGAAGGGCGTCATCACACGGCGAAAAGGGTGTCGAGTGACACGGTGGAGAAGGAGCGTCATCACACGGCGAAAAGGGTGTCGAGTGACACGGTGGAGAAGGAGCGTCACAACTCGAATAAGTGTCGTGTGGGACACGGAGTTGATCATAATTTATTATACAAATGTTATTTATAATTTATTTTAGCTTAGATATAATATTATTTTAAGATGCTAATAATTTATTATTGTACCATATATATTTTAAATCCTCTAGACTGAAGATTGTTTTTTTTTATAATATTAAAGATTTATTTTAATGGTATATATGTATCCCGAACTTTTATATTACTAACCCTAATGTAAAAAACCTTTTGGGTTTGTTTTTGTAATACGGAGCAGGGGGGAGAGAGGGCCCGTTAGTTGAGTCTCGACCCCTGCAACCACAATTTAGGTGAGTAAAATTTAGGTGAGTATATACCACGCACATGCACACACACGCATGCACACACACACACACATGCGCGCGCGCGCGCGCGCACAAAACACACAGCCACAGACAGAGTATAGGCTAGGTGGCCAAAGATTACAAACCTCACTCAAGGAGAAAGATCTTGGGGTGAGTATAACACCGAGCATGTCTCCGGAAGCACCATCAATCAGATAATGCTGCAGCATATGGGCGCCTGGCAAACCTGAGAACAGCATTTCCCATACCCTTTGTAAGGAATCATTCAAGACACTGTACACCGTGTATGTCCCGGCCCATACTGGAGTATGCAGCCCTGTTTGGAACCCCGCACTTGATAAAGCACGTAAAGAAACTAGAGAAATTTCAAAAGGTTTGCGACAAGGTTAGTTCCAGAGCTAAGGGGAATGTCCTATGAAGAAAGGTTAAGGGAATCGGCCTGACGACACTGGAGGACAGGAGGGTCAGGGGGAGACATGATAAGGGACATATATTATTCTGGTGGAATAGACAAGATGGACAAAGACAGGATGTTCCAGGGAGGGGACACAAAAAAACAAGAGGCCACAATTGGAAGTTGAAGACACAAATGAGTCAGAGATATTAGGAAGTATTTCTTCAGTCATAGAGTTGTCAGGCAGTGGAATAGCCTAGAAAATGACCTAGTGGAGGCAGGAACCATACACAGTTTTAAGACGAGGGTTGATAAAGCTCATGGAGCGGGGAGAGAGAGGGCCCAGTAGCAACCGGTGAAGAGGCGGGGCCAGGAGTTAAGACTCGACCCCTGCAACCACAAATAGGTGAGTACAAATAGGTGAGTACACGCATGCAGGGCCGAATTAAGAAGTCTCCGGGCCCTAGGCTATTCAGATTGGCGGGGCCCCTTTGAGTTACGGGTAAGCGAAGCGACCCCTTCCAGCTTCGGGGTGGGGGGGGGGGGGTTCGGTGTGAGCCTGTTTAAGGTCTAATTAAATACATTCTGGCTATTTAGATTAATTTAATAGGGAAAGTACATAAAGGGACAACAAAAAACCATTACCAAAAAAGCCATTTAACTATCTTGTTAAATCATGCATTTTAAAGAAAAAAAACTCAAGACAAGCATAGTATTACTAGATTAGGCTATTAAAGTAGTGACATCATGTACCTATTATATTCAGCTTTAACCACTACGCACTATTATTCCCTTTATAAAACATTTGACCATTACTGTTTTCATTGCATCATGCATAAGACTATCAAATCATATAAACTCAAGAAAGTAAAAATTGTTTATATTACAGGCATCTAATAACTTTTTTCTGGATTTCTTTTTGGCAAATTTATCAATTATATTCTGAAAACAAAATTTCTTGTTAGTCAGATCAATGGTCAACAAGGCTAGGTTACACAATTTGTCTGGCTCAAAGTTGAAAACGGGTGGTTTTTCACTCTTTTCAAAACAAAATGACGTTCCTTCACAGTTAAGTAGCTGGAAGTGTTAGTAAGGCGTACCTTGTCAAAATTAGGGAAGGTTTTAGTACCCGATTTCTTAATGTTTCAAAGCGGCTGGGAGCGCATTTTTTTTTAGGTGGAGGGGGTTTTAAATTTATTCATATCCCAGAAAATTTTAATTTTTTCTTCAACAAATGTGCCCTGAACATTGCTGAAAGGTGTTGCTGCAATTTAATGCAGCTTCTCTCAATTCTGCATCTGGCATAGTAGTAATTTTGAACGAAATCCAAATTGTCATTGGGGTTTCCTGGTAGATTTCTTTCTTTTCACCAATTCTGTAATCAGTGAATCCAGAAGACGAAGTATGTAGCTGTCTTACATTTCTGCCTTGGTATGCAACCAATTTTCATTGTCGGGGCTCTTCAAAATTGTGTTTCTTCTTCCTTGACCGCTGATGATCGCCCGGTAACTGTAGCCTTTCACCAGCAGTTTAGCTTTCTCTTCAAACATTTCAAAAGCTTCATCATTGCGAAGTGAGCTTTACAAATTCCACTAAGCCTGCATAGAGGTTGCACAAGTAGCCATTTAAATTTTCCCAATTTTTTCTGAAGTGTCTTGTTCGTGGCATTTAACCGTTCCAGTATACAGTCCCAAAGCACACAGAGTAAGGACAATTCAAAATCTTCCAATTTTGATGCTAAGCTGGCTGCTTCGCTTCTTGTAGTTGCTGTCTGGTCTTCATCCTCTGCAATTTGGATCAAAGCAAAACGTATTTCAGCAAAGCTGTCTTTCAAAGCATGTGTTGCATCATGCTGCGCTGACCACCTTGTTGTTGATAATGATTTGATGACATCTCCATGAATGGTTGACTTGAGTATACTCCACCGATGCTTTGAAGAAGAGAAAAAATTAGTGCTTGTAAAAGTCCAAAAAATGAAGCTGCAGCGACACAACATTCCGCAGCACATGACCCAACAAGATTAAGAGAATGTGCTGAGCAGGGCACATATTCACCAAGCAAGTGAGTTGATTTGCTTGATACGGGCTTACAATCCATTATATTTACCCGACATGTTACTTGCATTGTCGTAGCTCTGGCCACGGCAATCCATAATAGAGAGATCATGTTCAAGCAGAGTATCCAGTACTACATTCATCATTGTTTCTCCATCATGGCCTGAAAGAGGAATGAATTTTATAAAGCGCTCTACAGTCTTACCACTGGAATTGACAAAGCGAACAATGAATGTTCAATTGATCTGTATGTTTAAATTCTGGTGTTGAATCTACAAATTATTGCAAAGTATTTTGCAGTTTTCACAGTGCTATGATATTATTGAGGACCTTCTTAGTCATTCAGTTTAATAATTCATTGCTATAGTAGATGACATGTAAAATACAGTGCCTCTTCCTGCATTCCAAGGGGGACGTGACACATGATTTGTAAAAATGGATCGAATTGTGTTAATATTTCTATGATCCATGGGAAATTCCCTTGTTTTCCGAAAAAAAACCTCTTTTTCTCCCGGAAAGCAAGCCCTCTTGGGCTGAATTTTAAACGCAAAAATTTCTAGAACTTTTTCCAATAAGTGCGCTTTTTTTTCATTTGATTTTCCAAAAAGAATCCAATAAGCCTTTTTTCTGTGCACGAAAACACTGGCTAAATGCAGCTCCTGTGAGTGGGTGTTTTCATTTTCCCTCGAAACGTTGGAATTTTCCAGTCATTAAACCCCTGGTGAAGGTATTTTCTTTGGGTTTGAAATAGCTTGCTGCTAACAGTACATTTTTCCCTGAGCTTTCAGAGTTTTTCCCCCATGTGACTTTAAAAAACGACGTTTTCACTCATAAAATCCTTGCTGATTTTCTAAAGCAATGTTTAGGTTTGACTGAAGTTTTCTGCAAAGAAAGCATTAGTAGAGAATCTGGGATTAATTTGGCCAGAGGCGGATTTTTAAAACAAATCCTGTGGATGAAATTCCCTTGAGACTTGGAGGAGACAAAAAGTAGTAGGATGTGGGAGAAATAATGGAGGGAGGGCTTCCTGTATGTCTGACGTTCTGCAGATTCAAATGTACTGGTAAAAACAGAAACTGTTTTTGTGAGCAGCTGTGATCTTTCTGCAGCTTCCTACTTTTCTTTTTCTGTTCTTGAATTTTCTTTTTTCTTTTCTGTGACCCACTCGCTAAAAACGTGCAACTCACGTTCAGAGATGCCATAAGAGGTGTATCACTGTCTGTAAACTTTCAAATACAAAAAATTTTTTTTATCAATTATTAATTTTTTTTTTTTTTTTTTTTTTTATTAAATTTTTTTTTTTTTTTTTTTTTTTTTTTTTTTTTTTTCAATTTGGGGCCCCTTAAGGGGGGCTCCTTGGGTGGTTTAAGGGCTCTTGGTCTGAGGAATTAGATTCGGTCTTCTTCCCAGACCAAAATTTTAACCCCCAATTCCCTCCCCTTCCATCCTCCCCCTCCCCCCTTTTTCCCTTTTCCCCTCTCCCCCCCACTCTCCCCCTTTTGCCCTTTTTTTTTGTCCTTTGGGGGTTTCCCACGGCCGCTGTTCCCCCGGGGGAGGGATACCCGGGGGCCATCCATTTTGTTGGGTTTTAGCGGGGCGGTTTGCGTGGAATCTGGATCGCCCGGGGGTGTCCCGATCCCTCTCCCGGTATCCGGAGTAGCTTGGGGGGTCTTTCGGGGACGAGT
>NW_026470613.1:0-11555 GCF_026875155.1 Cherax quadricarinatus | reverse complement strand
GGCAAATGCCAGAGGCATTGTCAACACCAGGGGGCACTTAATTTCTAATTTTTTTTTCAGTTTGGGTTTTAATCTTTCACTTTGGGGGAAAATGCAGGGTGTAACCAGTTATAAAAAAATTCCCTAGTGACCCTGCCTTATGTTTCCCTCCACAGCACCAAAATTTCCCTTGAGGAATTTTTTTTGCCTGAACGCTCTGGGTTTCAGGTGATACACTAAAAAAGGGGTTTCACTTTGCAATCCCCCAGTACATTGGCACACAGAGAAGAGTAAGCCTGTTTTCATAGGTTATGCCCGGGGGAGTGCCTTTTCCTCTATAATGGGGTCCTGTTTGGCATTTTCTTCCAGAACGGGCCTGTTTCATCCCAAAAAAACCTTGTTGGGTTTTCAGCCCTTTCATTTTTCTATGTATCCTTTAAATTCCGCCATATTTTTCGCCTTTTTGTGGTCCGAACTGGCAGCCTCACACCTTATAAATATGGATGCCACACGTTTCTTAAATCTCTAAAACCAAACCTTTGCTGGCCCTTAAATTCACTCACATCACTGTGCGGCATTTTTTTAATTAAATCCTCATGCAACTTCCTAGCCTTTTCACATAGACCCTTGAGAGAGCTATTTTTGCTATCTTTTTTCTTTTCCACACCAATAAGATCTCAAAACATCTTCCATCACTTGCTCTTTGTTTCAAAAACACAGTTAAACCTTTGGCAAGAACGCTTCCTTATTGTTTTTCGGGTGCCCACAATGTAGCGTGGTTGTTGGGGTTTCTTGACAGCTTGACTAGGTCGGCTATCGCACTCCACTTTCATCTTATCAATGCTCTTTCTTATTTCATAGTATTTTCCCCCTTTTTGGTGTAGGGTTGGCACTAGAAAGCTTTCTTGGGCCCATGGTTTCCATTTTTTTTCCCGAAACGCCCCCAAAACACTGTAATAATACGAAATTTCCGAGTGTATGCTTGGTGTTAACCCCCGGGGGCTGGGGTAAAAAACCGGGGGGGCAATGTGAGGGTGGGTGAGGGCGCACAATTGGGCGCGTCTCGGACAAATCGGGGAGGGGGTTTTTAAACGGGATGGGCGGCAAAAAAATTTTGCGATTAAAGTAAGCGGTATGCGAATAAATCGCTAGTGATGCCATCGTTTAATGCGGGTCCACTGTAACATTGAATTTTTGTAAAGGTTTAGTCGGAGAGGGGGGAAGTCGTAGAGATGTTTGTGGTCAGGTGTTATGCCTGTGGGTTCTGTCACACTATCAAGAAAGCGTTTTAGGTCAAGGGTTTATATTGGAGTATTAAGGTCCTGTAGATGTAGATTGCACAGTAGTAAGTGTGGATGTACTGAACAGGGAGTCAGATTAATCTATGAAAGAGTGGGGAGGGGGTGTTGCCAGGATGGGATTTAGTGATTATTCTTACTGCAGCTTTTGTTGGGTTATAAATAGCTTTATGTTGTTTGCAGGCAGTTGATCCCCAACACAAATACATAGGTGAGGTTATGGATAAATAAGTGAGTGGTATATTGTGAGAAGGCATTTTGCGGCACGTAGTATCGATCTTGGAGAGATCCCAACTGTTTTGATACTTTTTGTTAATGTGTTGGATATGGTGCTGAAATACAGGTTGTTGTCAAGTATAGGCCTAGGAATTTGCCCTCATTATGCGGGTAATTAAGTGTAGTCGATCTTAATGTTAAATTGTGCATCTCCTGCTCTTCTACCAAACATAATATAGTAGGTTTTGTCAGTGTTAAGCATAAGTTTATTGGCTGTCATCCAATCGATATTTTGATCAGCTCCTTGCGATAACAGTGGTGTTGGAGGGTGACAAGATTAGGGTGAGAGATGACCTAATCGTGTCGTCAAGCAAAGAGAATGGTATCAGGTGTTGGATACGTTTGGAAGATCATTGAGTATAATGAAGGGAAGAGCAGGGGACCAAGGACACTTCCCTGCGGAACACCAGTATCAAGTGCTGTGTTGTTGATGCTGTGTCTTAAATGCAACATACTGATACATTAGTAAGGTAAGATTTGAAATAAGCAAGCGCATGGCCTCTTATACCGTAAAGGTCAAGTTTTGTGGAGTAGATGTCGGGGTCTACTGTGTCAAAAGCTTTTCTTAGGTTCAAATAAAATTCCCTAGTGGATATTCCTTATTTCCAATGCTGTGTAAAGCAGATCTAGCATTTTTATGATTGCATCATTTAGTGCTTTTATTTTTTTCCTAAATCCAAATTGGCATGGGTTAAGTATTGTTTTTGTGCTGTAATAAATGAATAAGTCTACCATTGCATGAGTTTTTCCTCAAAGATTTGGATAGCAATGGTAAGTTTGATATTGCCTATAGTTTGTTTAAGTCTGTAGGGTTACCACCTTTATGTATTGGTGTTACCCTTGCCATCCTGAAGTAGTTTCAGGGGAAGGTGCTAGTTTCTAGTGACTTGTTAAAAAGTAATGAAATAGCATCGAAAGGATATGGGCCGCTCGCTTGTACAGTAATGGGTGGGACATTAGACAGATTCCCCTGAGTTGTTTTTTAAGTGACTTATAATCTCGTGACTTCTGAGGGCTCAGTTGGTGCAAGATAGAAGGAATTTTGGTAAATTCCCAATCTAGGTAGTCCCCGGCATGGGCATTAGTATGTGGGATTTTATTGCGAGATAGATCCTATGGTGAGAGAAGTCGTTTATCTTGTTAGCTGTGTTCCAGTGGGATGTAGTGGTGTTTCATTAGGTTTAGTTAGGAACAATATCTTGTTTTTATTTTCAGTTTGTGGGTCCCTAGATTCTGAGAGGAGTGTTTACCAGGTCTTTTTTTATATCTCCTCTAGTGTCCTGGTGAATTCTACTGGAGTAGTATAGTTTTGGCTTTCTTTATTAACTTTGGTGAGAACATGATGAATAGTGTTTTAAGGAATATCTTGTGTATTAAAGCCCTGTCCTATATTGCTTTTCAAATTGGTGTTTCTTGTCAATGGATTTCAGAATTGGTGCTGGTTAGCCATGGCAACCAAGTCGTTTGTTTTGTTATCTGCTTTCGTTTTTATAGGACAATGATTGTTTGTATAGCCTAAGTAATTTGTTAAGAAAAAATGTCTGTCCCATCACTACCATTGGCGCTGGAGAAATCTGTAGGCCAGTCAACAAGCTCTAGGTCAGTTTGTGAACTTCTTATTGAGGCCTCGTCATGGAGTCCTTATTGAGGCCTCGTCATGGAGTCTAATGAGGACATTGTTGTATTCAAGTGGTGGTTTTATTTTTTTTTTTATTAATGGTTGTCAGGAGGAAGGTAGGTATGGGTCCTGTAGTGCTTATCTGAGATTAACCCCTGATTTAAGGGGGCTAGTATATGGTCCATATGTTGTTCTATTAGGTGCACTGTCCTCAGTGAGCCTGGTTGGTTTAGTTATTTGTTGGTATGATAAGTGTGTTGTTCATATTTTTGATGAAATCATTACAGGCTTAACATCTAGTAAGCCAAGGTTGATTGTTGAAGTCTCCAGCTAAGGAGAAGGTGGTGCTATTCCATTTTGTCTGTTAGTTATTAGTGACTTAATTCTCCACTGAACATTTGCGATGTTTGGTGTGAGGTTACCGGTAAATGGCACCAATTGTTTATAGGTGTCTTAAAGGTTTTTTTACAGTAAAAAATTAGCAAAAATGTGTTCCCCATATATTCATCAACTAAAGCAAGTGGTGCTAATACAAAGATAATTGGTTAGAGTAAATAGATTGGAAAAAAACAATACCACCCCCAACTTGGTTTGGTCTGCAGTTGTGAATTTGCTGGAGTAGCCGTAGAGGGTAGATATCTAATGTGGTCCTGCTTAAGCCATGTCCTCAGAAGAATAATGCAGGAAAGGGTGTCTTTAGTGATTCAAGGAGAGCCAGAGGTCGTCAATAGTGTTTGCTTAAGGACCTGATTTGTAGTTTAAGTACTGATAGGCTTTTAGGCATTGTTTAGGATTAGGGGGGGCTGGCTTGTGATGCTGTGTAATAAAGGGCAGTTGACTTTCCAAAAGCATTTTATTGAGGTGTCAGATTATGGAGGTTTAGTCAGGGTCAAAGTGATCAATCATCTTCTAGTTTCAATTATGGTTATTTATGATCCTGAGTTATGTGTTAAGTTCTAGTACTGATATCTGTCTGGGGAAGCTTGGATAAGTATATAGTCTAGAGAATTTTGGTCATATGATAAGTATATGGTCACTACTACACATAATGAAGTTGATTGTTTCTATGGTGTTAGTGTGACTGTATGTAACTAAAGTACAACTAGGTATAAACTAGTAATATAAAAATACAAATTTAAAAAGAACAAGACTCTCACTTGTAAGCACTAAGGTCTAATATAAGAGATGACTTGGGAGTCTATGTTTTTTAGCTAGAATGAGCTATAGTACAACTAGGATTTAATCAAATAATATAAAAAATACAAAATAAAAATAGCACCCAGTCTCTCACTAGTAATTGCAATATGGTCTAATATAAATGAATTTGGTATTGACTATAGTACTACAGAGTTTTAATCTAATAATATAAAAAGGCACAAGACTCTCAATTGTATTTGCAACTAAGGTGTTATATAAGTTTGTTTACAGAATTAGAGAATAAACTAGATTTAAATTTGACAAGATAAAAATACAAGTTAAGGTAGCAAACGAATAAAAAAAAGTAGAAAAAAAAAAAAAGATACAAGAGGTAGTTGGTACTAGATAGCAAAGATAGTTAAGGCCTTGAACAATACTATTAGTGAAAATAGACACTAATTGCCACAACAATATAGTCACTAAGATATGAAAACAATCTTAGAGTAGTAATTATAATATAAAACTTATAATATAAAAATAACAAATTGAATGGTACTTGCAATTGCACTAGAGTCCCCCCTGGTATAGGATGTTGACAAGATCAAGAGTATAACTAGATTTAAATTGACAAAATAAAAATTCACAATTAAAGTACCAAAAGATAATAGTAAAAAATAACTATTGTAATGTCTTGTTATAATATGATAGTAAGATGGTAGAACAGGGTACACAGGTACAAAGGATACTATAGAGGTTGAGATGAATATACAAACTTGAAAAATTTTGGTCAACAAAATGTTATGGCAGTATAAAATAATGTTTAAATGTACAAAAGAAAAGTTGACTGGTATTAAATATGGTGTTTAATAAAATTAGTAAGTAATAATGATTACAAAAAATGTGAAAAAGTAATGTTTTTAATTTCATTCAGTATTGCACTGTAGTTAACTAGAGGTTATATGGCAGAACAAGGTATTTAAGAGTACTCTAAGATAGAGATGTGGAATT
This sequence comes from Cherax quadricarinatus, assembly GCF_026875155.1. Taxonomy (NCBI): domain Eukaryota; kingdom Metazoa; phylum Arthropoda; class Malacostraca; order Decapoda; family Parastacidae; genus Cherax; species Cherax quadricarinatus. The sequence goes on along the minus strand of NW_026470613.1, from coordinate 6,239 downwards.
AAAACAGGTAAAGTAATTAGACAAGTAATGGTTATTAAAATGTCAAAAATGTTAAGAGTAAAATTGAGAAATTATAGTAAAAATGATAATATAATTTTAGTAAGATTATATCAATTGAATAGTATTTCAAAAAATATGAGTAGTAAATTATGACAGAGAAGTATCAATCACTAATTTTTAAGCAAACAATAGTAAATTAAGAAAATTACATAAGGTGACTTATTGCTTATATAAAATCACAAAATGAGGTAGTGATTATTTAATAACTAAGAGATTGTACAATGAAATTTGAACAATATGAGCAAAACTAACACTCACTATGGATATATAATGGGAAAATGCATATAGTATATATTTTTTGGCTATGCAGTACACTGAGGGCATGTCTGCACTCGCTAATGTAATCAATATGTATATCCTAAGACTGTCAATTCCAGTTAAATTCATACCCCCAACTAATGAAACACCTAGAACCTTAATCTGAATATAATAAGCCTTATCTGAACATAACTTAATCTAACGTGGCGTAACCTACCCTAAGCTATTTTTGTTAGTATTTCCCAAACTAACAATTTTCACAAAGAAAAATATTGATGTAGTATAAGTTGTAATATACAGTGGTAACCCCCCCCCCCTTCAACGATATTAATTCCGTTCCCGAGAGCACATCGAAGCCAAAATTATCGTTAGCTGAATTAATTTTCCCCATAAGAAATAATGGAAATCAAATTAATCCCGTCTCTGCTAGTCCAAACTGATACCTAGCCCACACTGTTAATATACCTACCAATAAAAGATACCTAAGAGTCAGTAGTCCAGTTGTTGGTAGGAAATCTAAACTGGATGCCAATGGTAATAACCATCACTGCTTACCTTTATAAGGTTATCCCAGATGATTAACCTCCAGCATTTCTATTCAATTTGAATAATGTTTTCTGCTGGACATCTTCAATATCAAAAAATAACACTTTAGGTACATAATACAAAAAAGCACAAACTTAAAATTCAAAAACATAACAAGTGAACATTTGTGGTTAGTCTGGGACTGCTCTCACAGTTTGGTCACAAATTCTTAATAAAAAATACTAATAATATCCTTATTTTTACAAGCACATGTACAAGGTATAGAGGCTGTACGATATCCCGTGTGTATTTCATCAGCTTTGATGAATACTACAAGCTAGTATCTCCTATTAGTCAAAATGAAGCTACTGTATCCAGTTGTACTATTATCCTATCCATCCCTTATTTAGTTTGTGTTATTTTGATTTATTAAAGAACTGAGTAAATGTATTCATATGTTTGGATATGGGCTCAATTAATATGTAAAATACATAATTATCATTTGCACAGGTTCAAGGAAGCCGTATGGCCTGGTTAGTGAATCACAAGTTGCGTCAAATGTTAAGTAATCGCGTGACCCGACATGACCTATTGTTCTCGAGGGTATGTCCTAGGCAGTGTCTGTCTTGACTACATAGGGACTTCTATATTCTGGTAGAAGACATCATAGCAGTGTTTTATGCAATGAAACTTTAAAGGCATGACTTATCCCATAACGTGGTATAAGGAGCAAACTATAACCCCATTTCAGTTTTTGGCTCAGTCCTACTATTATGGTGCCCGAAACTCTCTTTGAGAAATTAATATCGCAGTATATTACGTCTAGATAATACTGTCTTACATGATCAACAAGTGGATCCCTCCTTACGAACGCATCACGTTAGCGTTAAATCCGCCCATACGAAGCATTTGCATGCAAAAATTTTGCAATGCGCCTTACGATAAAAAACCGCCTTACGTGATTCATCCGGGACACGTCCCACTGTGGCCTCAGCGCCATTGTTTACAAAGCCAGCCATGTGGTTCCATCATCTATCGCTCATCAGATCCGGTACATTTCACAATTGATCCCAGGTGTTTTAGTCTTGTAACTGCAAAATAAGTTCACCATGTACCCCAATGAAAAGCTTCTAGTGCCATCTCTGTAGTAAAAAGGGTGAAATTAGTAGGAATTAAGAAAAGAGATTTAGGAAATATTGTGCACAGTGGGTTGAATTGCAAACCTTTACCGATGAAAATCACCCCGACACAGCTGCTGCAAGCCGTGTTGCAACCTGTACAATGACATGTTTATGGCCCATTTTAGAAAGTCTTAAGGAACGGAGGTACAGAGCTCTATGGACAGATTGTGTGCGACAGAGGTTTCATGACTCTCAACGCTGGTCCTAGAGCATTAAAGGAAGGAAGTAACCCCAAAAAGACTTGCAACCTCAAGTCGTAATGGAAGGGGATTCCCTTCTAAACAATAACATTCTACAACACCCGCCCCTCCTCCATCCCTATCAGTCATCACTAGAACTCAATAAAGGTAAGTTGTCATGTATCTATTCTTCGTAAGTAAGTAATTGTGCATGTCAACTTCAGTTTGTGTGTATTAAAATTAATATTTCATGGTAAAAAATTTTTTTTTCATACTTTGTTGGGATGTCAGGAAATGAATTAATTTGATTTCCATTATTTCTTAAGGGGAAAATTACTATCGGCTAAACGATAATTTGGCTTACGATGACTCTCAGGAATGGATTAATATCGTAAGGTGGGGGTCCACTGTATATCTGTGTTGAGTGAATTTTGTGGGTATTGTAATGCCTTGCTTACATGTAATTTGCATAATTATTAATTATTCACTAAAGGCCGATATGTCGAGTAATATGAAAAGTAATGTTTTTGTATACTAATCTTAGGAATGAACCCAACAGTGCAGCTTTAGTGGTGTGTGTGTGTGTGTGTGTGTGTGTATATATATATACAGTGGACCCCCGCATAACCGTTTGGCATCACCTAACGTTAAATCCGCATACCAATACATTTATCACTAAAATTTTTGCCTCGCATACCGCTATAAAATCCCGCTCAACACTATTCGTCCGAGACGCGACTAATTTGCGCCTGAGCCAGCCTCACAGTTTCCGCCGGTGGCATTGTTACAAGCCAGCCTCTGCGGTAACATCCAAGCCTACAATCGAAACATATTTGTATTATTAAAGCATTTTTGGTGTTTTTATCTGCACAAATAAGTGACCAGGGCCCCAAGAAAGCTTCAGTGCCAACCCTGTGGTAAAAAGGGTGAGAAAAATTACGAAAAACATGACCCCCCGCTTAACGATCACCTTCCAATGCGCGCCAATTATGTAGTGTATTTATGTAAGTCCGTTTGTACGTGGTATGTTTGGGGGTTCTGAATGGACTAAACTACTTCACAATATTCCTTATGGAACAAATCGGACAGTACTGGGGCCCCACTGAAACATACTTCTGGAATGAAAAAATATCGTTAAACGGGGTCCACTTATACTGTGGACCATGGTCAACTGCTGCTGCTGCTGCTGCTGAAGCACTGTCAGCTTCTGCTGCGCTGTAGCACCATCACTGCTGCTCTGCTGTAGCTCTGTCAGCTGCTGCTGCTGCTGTAGCACCATCAGCTGCTGCTGCTGCCTTTGCAGTACCACTGTCAGCTGCTGCTGCGCTGTAGTACCGTATGCTGCTGCTGTAGCATCGACTGCTGCTGCTGTAGCACTGTCAGCTGCTGCAAACTGCTGTACACACATCAGCTGCTGCTGCTTGCTGTAGAACCATCTGCTGCTGTGCACTGTATACCTATCTGCTGCTGCTGTCGCATCGTCTGCTGCTGCTGTACACTGTCAGCTGCTGCTGCCTGCTGTACCACCGTCAGCACCTAGCTGCTGCAGTAGTACCGTCTGCTGCGGCTGTATCATCGACTGCTGCTGCTGTAGCATCGACTGCTGCTGCTGTACCACCGTCAGCTCCTGCTGTGCTGAGTGACCGTCTGCTGCTGCCGAAAGTACCATCTGCGCTGCTGTAGCATCATCTGCTCTCTGCGGTAGCACACAGTCACTGCTGCTGCTGTACCACCATCATCTGCTGCGCTGCTGTAGTAACTGTCTGCTGCTGCAGCGGTAGACAGCGTCACTGCTGCTGCAGAACTGCACCGTCTTCTGCTGCTGTAGCACTGTCAGCTGCTGCAGCTGCTGCTGTAGCACCGTTGTTTGGTGGTGGCTTATTGAGAATACCAAAGAAACATTAACCCCAGATGGTAGCCACCCAGGATAACCAAAAAATCCTTAATCATGTCTCCCCAGGATGCAACCCACACCAGTCGACTAACACCCAGGTGAACAGGGAAAAACGCCTGGAACTAGTGCTCATATTGGTGAATTTAAAGCCAGCAAAGTTGGTTTGAGAGATTTAAGAATCGTAGTGGCATACACAGTGTGAAAAGGCCTGTTTCTAGAAGAAAATGCCCAAACAGTACTACAGACTCAGGAGAAAAGGCTCTCCCCAGGACACAGTGTCTCATCATCCATTGCTGCATCTCAATAAAGGTAAGTGTCTTTTATTCTTCAATTTAGTAAGTAGTACATCCACAATAAATACTGTGGCATGTACTACTCTACTATTGTGCATGAATCCCATTCTCTTTGTGTGTAGCAAAATGTATATTTCAAGTGGTAAAAATCTTTTTTTCATACTTTTTGGGTGTCTTGCAAACGGATTAATTTGATTAACATTATTTCGTTATGGGGAAAATTCATTCACATAACGATAATTTTGCATAACAATGACTCTCATGAACGGATTAATATCGTTATGCGGGGGTCCACTGTATATATACAGTGGACCCCCGCATAGCGACCTTAATCCGTGCAAGAGGGCTGATTGTTATGCGAAATGTTTGTATGCGAATGAATTTTCCCCATAAGAAATAATGGAATTCAAATTAATCCGTGCAAGACCCCCTAAAGAAATGAAAAAAATTTTTTACCACATAAAAATATAATTTTCCTACACACAAAGAGAAGGATACATGCACAATAGTAGAGTAGTACATGCACAATATATATTGTGCAGTACTACTCAAACTAAATGAAGAATAAATGACCCCTTTTTATTGAAGATGCAGCAATGACTGATGAGACACTGTGTCCTGGGAGTGCCTTTTCCCTGAGTACTGTAGGCCCTGTTTGGCATTTTCTTCCAGAACAGGCCTTATCACACTGTGTATGCCATTTACGATTCTTAAATCTCTAAAAACCAACCTTTGCTGGCTTTAAATTCACCAATATGAGCACTAGTTCCAGGCATTTTTCCTGTTCACCTGGGTTTAGTCGACTGGTGTGGGTTGCATCCTGGGAGACAAGATTAAGGACCCCAATGGAAAAAAAGTTAGACAGTCTTCGATGACACTGACTTTTTTGGGTTATCCTGGGTGGCAAATCCTCTGGGTTAATTGTTTCTTGGTATTCTCAATAAGCCACACCCAAAAACGGTGCTACAGCAGCACAGCAGCTGACAGTGGTACAGCAGCAACAGACGATTTCTACAGCAGCAACAGACGATTTTCTACAGCAGCAGCAGATGATGCTACAGCAGCAACAGACGATGCTACAGCAGCAGCAGACGATGCTACAGCAGCAGCAGACGATGCTACAGCAGCAGCAGACGATGCTACAGCAGCAGCAGACGATGCACAGCAGCAGCAGACGATGCTACAGCAGCAGCAGACGATGCTACAGCAGCAGCAGCAGCTGACGGTGGTACAGCAGCAGCAGCAGCAGCTGTACCACCAATAGTAGCGATGGTTGACTGGGGTTATTATACAGCTGGCCAGCTCGGAGACACGCACTCCACTTTCAACTTATCAATGATCTTTTTCTTCATCTCTATAGTAATTCTCACCCTTATTGCTGTAGGGTTGGCACTAGAAGCTTTCTTGGGGCCATTTGGGCACTTATTTTCCAGAAAAATCACCAAAAACACTGTAATAATACGAAAATTTCCGATTGTATGCTTGGATGTTACTGCGGAGGCTAGCGGTAAACAATGCCACCAGCGAACATGTGAGCGTGGCTCAGGCCGCAATTGGACGCGTCTCGGACGAAGGGCGGTGAGCGGGTTTTTGGGCGGGATGCGAGGCAAAATTTTTGCGAAAAAGCGAGCAGTATGCGGATTGTACGGTATGCGATGCGTGCGGTATGCGGGGGTCCCCCTGTATAAAATCTCCTAGTTAGTAGGTTGGTAGACAGCAACCACCCAGGGGGGTACTCCGTCCCGCCAAAGGGGGAAAAAAGGCCTGTATTGTTTTTCATGATGGTGGATTGTGGTGTCCCTTTTTTTTGCCCCATAAACAGCAAGATTTCAGGAGTCTTGCCCACTTC
>NW_026470612.1:0-57238 GCF_026875155.1 Cherax quadricarinatus | reverse complement strand
TCTTCTCTCTTCATTTTAACTGCAGCTTCTCATTCTATACCCCAAACTTTGGGCATTTTTTTTTCCAGAAATGCATGTTTGGGGGTCTCTGCTTGTCTCATGCAGTATGTTTGAAATGCATTATGGGGGGCAGGTACTGGTACAATAAACCATGGAAGGTTTCTTTATTTTGGCAAAAGTGCATCATCCCCTTTGTATCCGTGACGCTAAACGCATTGGGTTGCGAGATTATGCTCCACCTACCCTGCTTCCTATGAGTGCAGGCTGGAAAAAAGTCGAAAACCAAATTGTAAATATTCTCCTGCCCCTTCTCTGTTCTGGGGGTTCCCGGTGTTGTATAGAAAACCCCACTAGATTTTCCAATAAATTTTTGGCAATCTTTGGGTTCGTTTTTCTCAGGGGCTCCATCTATCCCCCTCTTTTCTTTCCTAAAAGTCTGTGGGGGTTTTTAGCCCCTTGGACTTTTTTTCCTCAGGGAAGAACAGTATAATGTGCTTTTATCTTCAGGAACTGGGGCAAACCTCAGCTTTCTATCACGCAGGGGGCCCCCGAAAACATTCATATTCGTACTACCATTACATCAGTCAGCCCTTGCGCCCATTCCCCTTACCATTCTATTTGGAAAAGGAGTTTTCCACAGCCCTTTATATGCGAGTATTTAAAGAAAACTTAAGTTTAACTTAGGTTTAAAAATGGCAATAACTGTGTTGCCATTGTAAATATGGTCATCAGGTGAGTTACAATAATACAAGAAAACTGAATAGTATTTTTTCATTTGCTCTATTGGTTTTTTTAATTTGGTAGAGAAGAATTACTTTTGAGATAGAAAAAAAAATACATTATTACAGTTTATCATTCAGAGTATTTCGGGCATACACACCCTAAATCCATTAACCAAAGCCCCAAGTAAAAAAACAGTACAGAATGGTAGAAAAACTAGAGAACAGTCTAAATATTACTCATCCACTCTTACCACCCTGATAAGAAGGTCTAAAAAATTGATTAGAAAACAGATTTCAAACATCAAGGTGATCGAAAAAAACCCGGGAAAAACCCCAGATGAAATTTTAGGAACAAAAAGGGTTTCAAAAAACAAAAGAATCAAATTAACAAAAAAAGTGAACCCCCCCTCCTGCCAATGAAACAGCAAACAGACTCAATGTTTTTTTCTCCACCTAGGAAGAAACCAAAAAGCAAAATACAAACTCAAACACCGTCCATCGACACCTCAGGGACTACCCAATACACTATTCCTGTCCTACCAACCCCAAAGAAAGTCTAGCTCGTATAACCCTTAACCCTTTTTTAAGGGGCCCAGGCCCTCAGGACTTTTTTAGGGTCCCCCCTATTTCAAAAAAAAAAAATTTTATGAAAAAAAGAGAATCTTTTTTTTAGTCATAAGACACCCAAAGTATGAAATTTATTTGGGAAAAATTCAGAATTATGCTCTATGGCAGCCTGTATAGCCCTTGTGGGGTTTGTGCTTCTTTTTTATTAAATTCAATTCAAATTCAATTCAAAGTTTATTTCTATAAGGATACAATGTGATTTTTTTCAGAAATTTGGTTATTTCGGGTTTAATGTGTAAAATATGATTTGAGAGTGTACCACTGATGCTTAGCATGGCAGGTTTTGGGAGACTTAGTTTTATTCTTAATTGTATAATATTACAAATTATGAGGTAAGTTGGTATTATGGCTAAGTGACTAAAAACTAGTTTGTGAGTTTGCAATGTGAATGCTTTTGTTTTGGCACAGTACATTTTTTCAGTATTTTGGGGATCACAGGATTATTATTTTTAAGATTTAGGTTAAATATTTTGTTTTGGTCAAAAGATCAGTGAGTGAAGTGGAATCAACAGGTGGTATTTGTGTAGTTAGTTGCGGGGTGTATCAGGGGATAAGTGTTTTCTAATGGTAGTTTTGAAAAGGGGTGAATGTGTTTTCAGTTCTAGATTTCAGGTGGGGATTCCCCGATTTTGGGCCTTTGACATACATTGAAAATTTTTTTAAGGTTTATCGGGGCCCGGGAATGTCGTAGAGATGTTTGTGTCTGGTGTTATGCCCGGGGTTCTGTCACAACTATCAAAAAAGCTTTTAGGTCAAGGTTGATATTAGAGTTTAAGGGCCCCCTGATGTAGATTGACAGTAGTAAGTGTGGATGTTTGAACGGGGGTAAGTTTAGGTCTAAGAAGGGTGGGGGGGTGTGTTTCCAGGATGGGTTTGTGATTATTCTTACTGCAGCTTTTTGTTGGGTTTTTTATTGGTTTTTTGGTGTTGCGCAGTTGATCCCCAAAACAAATAGCATGGTGAGGTAAGGATAAATAAGTGAGTGGATAGGTGAGAAGGGGATTTTGCGGACGTGTTTCGTATCTTGGGAGGAAACCCAAACCCTTTTGGATACTTTTTTTGGGTTTTGCGGATGGGGTGCTGAAATTTAGGTTTTGTAAAAGGGATAAACTAGGAATTTTCCCCCCTTATTTCTGGTAATTTAAATGTTTTTCAATCTTAAAGTTTAAATTTTTTTGCAGGAAATGGCAGCAGAAATCGATTCTGCAAAATCTAGTCATTTCCTGGAGTGGGAACCACAGCCGATGGCCTCCACTCCAAAACAAACAGATACAGATACTAATTCCCGGAAAAAAATTCCCCCCCTCAGTACCAACTATACCACCAGTCTTTGATAACTATACAGGGTCTCAAGCCAGCAACAAACAAACAAAATACCTTTCTCAGTGGGACCTGTTTTGCAGAGGCAAAGGCAATGTTCGCGGCTTTCACTGAGCAACCCACATAAAGGATCACTTGGACAACGAAAATATGGATCCCAGGTTACAACCTATACAGATGTGACAGAGTGAACAGGCAAAAAAAAGGGGGGGAGTGGTTGGCCTGTTCATTGCAGAGTCACTTGTTTGCACAGAAATGCTTAATGTCAAATGCATTGTTGCGGAAGATTTTAACAGTAAGATCAAGAACCAAAACACCTACTCATGTGGTAGTCTACAAGCCTCATGGATGCAACATCAGCTAATTCAGGAACAGCTAGTTAAAAATTGACCACTGTTCGGAAAATCTTCAGCTCTTGCACCCAACATCTTGCTCCTGGGGGTTTTCAAATTAAGGCACCTAAAATGGAGGAAATATAGCAAAATAATATTGTTGCAGTAATAAACAGCCTAGGAGGGCAGCTCTGATGAAAACTCACAATCACACAAGGCTTTTAAATTCTGCCACAAAATCAAATTAAACCAGCACATAAAAGTGCCTACTAGAATGGTGAATACACTATGACATCATCGTCACTAACATTGATGATCTGATAAGAATGTCCACCATATCAAAACAATATATAGAATCACAAACATAATGAGGTTCAGCCATGTATGCGCGGGCCCCAGACGAACATTTTTAATGAGATTAGTCACGATGGAGAGCATTCACCAAATTCTACTTCAATACAAAAACATAAAGTGGGACCAGTAAGACCTGTCCTAACACGATATAAGCTGGGAAGATATGCTAAGCAACATAGACCCCAATTTATGCTAGAGAATGGCGTTTAAGTGTTGGGATACGTTTGAAGGTCATTGAGGTATATGAGGAAGAGCAGGGGCCATGGACACTTCCTGCGAACTCAGTATCAAGTGGCCGTGTATGCTGATGCTGTGTCTTTAATGGTGATAGTATCTGATACCTATTAGTAATGTAAGATTCTGAAATAGGCAAGCGCATGGCCTCTTATACTCGTAATGATCAAAGTTTGTGGAGTAGGATGTCTTGGTTACTGTGTCAAAAGCTTTCCTTAGGTCTAATTTTTTATTTATTTTTATTTATTTTTTTTACAATTTGAGCATACATACAGAGGTACAAATAAAATACAGATAAGAGCAGCATGCCAAAGCCATCTTTTATATGCATAGCATTTCGGGGCTGGCTTAAAATTACTAAGCAATGTGAACTCAGTGATAATACATTATTTTAAACAGTTAACTTAAAGCACCAATGAGTATTACAAAGGACAGGTCATATGGTTGCATAGCATTGTTGTACATTCAGTCGTATGGAGTTTCTGTAGTAGTGTATTTAAAAAATAATAAATTAGATTTGGGTTTTAGGTTTAACATTTATGTTAGATTATAATTGTGAGAAACATTTAAGATATACAATTTATAAGCACACACTAAAAAGTTCAGTTAATTCAGTTATTTATTTGGTTTTGGCGTGAATAAGTGATCTTTGAGAAGAGACTTGAATTTATAAAAAGGTATGTTTATTTATATTTTACAGGAATGAATTCAGATTTTAGGGCTCTTTTATGTGCATTGAGTTTTTGCCATAGTGTGAGATGGACACGAGGAACATCAGTGATCTTGCCTTGAGTTATGGTCATGTGTTCTGTTGAGGTTGGCAAGGAGATGTTTGAGGGGAGGGTTAATATCAGAGTTAAGTTTTTTTTTTTTTTTTTTTTTTTTTTTTTTCGCCGGTATTCTCGCGCGGGTCTTTCCAAGTAGTGGTTTAAAACGCCTTGGCTCCCTTCTGGGGTGTGGTCTCGGACTAAGTCTCCCATGGGAGGAGGTAAAACAGTTACTCTCATCATTGGGACCAAGTGCTCCCCAGGCTCTCGAGTTAAGTGTTCTATGAATGTTATAGGTGCAGTATAGTATGGATGTTTTGTATGGTGCGTAGGTTTAGTGTTTTGCAATATTGGTGGAGTGTGCTTGCCTGTAGTGAGAATTTGTTATTATAACTGCTGCCCTTTTGTTGGGTAATTAGGGTCTGAGAGGCTTAATTGTTGTCGAGCCCCATGCACAAATTCCTGATAGGTGAGATAGGGGTAATAATGAGAGTGATATAGGGCAGGCAGGGCTGTCTGTGGAACATAGTACAGGGGGGTATCTTCGATAGTATGCCTACAGTCTTGGAAATTTTCTTAGAAATTTGTTGTATATGTGCTATGAAATTTGAGTCTATTACCAAGGTGGATTTTCCTAGATTTTCCTATGTTAGCTTGTGATAGGTGATCCTATTTATCATTCATGTTAAGAGGCGACATCTGTAGATCGGTTACCAAACTGATTGATGTAGGGTTTTGTCAATGTTTAGTGTAATGTTTGTTAGTCCTCATCCCAGGTAGTTATTTTCTGTAATTCGGTTTTTACAGTATTGGCCTAGGTGACTGGGGCTCGGGTGAGAGAGACGTATGTAAGTGTCATCTGCAAATAGTGTGGGGTTTGAGTAATTGCGAAGCATTTGGAAGGTCATTTTATGTATAGGAGAAAGAGGAATGAGGGCAAGGACACTTCCTGTGGGACACCAACTGTAATTGGTTGCGCAGAAGAGTTTGCCCCATTTGGTACACATAATTGGCTTTTTTCTTTTGTTTTTTTTTTTTATTGGGGGGGCTGAGGTATGACTTGAGGTAGTTGAGGGAGGGGGAGTGCCCTATGTATACCATAGTTGTGACAATTTTACGTGGAGCAAAGTCATGGTCACTGTATCAAAAGCTTTACGTAAGTCAAATGATGAAGATCCCAGTGGGACTTCTTGTTTCTCTATTGCAGGTATATCATGTTATAGCTTGTGTATAATAGCATCATTAGTATTTTTATTAGGGCCTGTATCCAATATTGGCAGGGGTGAGTATGGTTATGAGGAGATAAGGGTTGGAGTTGATTCGGTTTATGAATTAATTTTCGAAGAATTTTTGAGAGAGGGTTTTCGTAAGTTGGATATTGGCCATAGTTATTCAACTCTGTTTGGTTCGCCTCTCTGTGGTTCGGGGTGACCCTTGCTATTTTGTGAAGTACTGTAGGAAGGGGGAGGATTTCTATGGATTTGTTAAAGAGTTGTTGCCAATGTTTGGTGATAGCCACTTGTGACAGTTTTTGGTATATAAAGGGTGGTAAGTATTTAAATTCTCCCTGTCTTGTTTTTTTAGTGCCGTTGATATAAGAGAGGACTTCGTATGGGGTTAGTCGGAGCTAGGAACAGTGTGTTCGGTAGGTGCTCGGGTGAGGTAGTCATTTTGGTGGGTATCTGAGCTTGGGATTTTATTGGCAAGGTTTCGTCCTATAGTGGAGAAAGAAATCATTGAGTTCTGTTTGCGTTCTGTTGGTGGGAGTTTGGGGGAGGTTCATCTGATTTGCTATTTTTATTTCGCGATTTCGTGATTTCTTTTTTGTTCATAGAATTTTGATAGGGTTTTCAGGTCTTTTTTATTTCACCTCGTCGTAAGTTGGAATATACTGTTCTCCTTAACTACAATTTTTTTTGACCCCTTCTTTTCAGGACTGGTTAGGGATTGACGAGTAACGATTGTTATGGTCTCTGGTTATGTGACCCATTTGTACTGTTTTTCATATTGGTGTTCTTGTATTTATGATTTGAGAATGCTGGGTGTTAGCCAGGAGACTGTTCGGTCTTTAGCTGTCATCTGTTTAGTTTTTTTTAGGGCAGTGCTTGTTATAGAGGTATTGGGTCTCTTTTTTAGAAAAATTATTTATACATTCCGTCAATATCTGTATGATTTCTAGCTAAGTGTGCCAATCAATGTTGCTTCTTGCTGTGTGAAGTTAATTAATGGCTGCTCATTGTGCAAGTCTGAAGGTTGACTTTAGTAGTGTCTTGGGGTTGTTTATCCAATGAGTTGTTATGAGGAAAGTAGGGTAGTGGTCTGTGGTATTTCTGTAATTATGCTGATTTTTAAGGGGTTATGGTGTTGGTCCAGATGTGGTCAAGTAGGAAACACTAGTCTCTGTAACTCTGTAGGTGTTTTGTTACTGTTGGTAGTAACATTACAGTTTCTCATTGTGTTGCTGAATTCAGTAACGTGTGGGTCCTGGTCTTGCTAGGAGATTTATATTGAAGTCACCTGAGAGTAGTTGTGATCTTTGTTCATGTGTGCATCAGTTTATCATACTTCCTTGGTTTTGACTAAATTGGCTAATGTTTGACTGTGGAACTCTGTAGTGTTTATCAATTGAGAGGTTTTATTTTGTAGGTATTTTGGATTTGAATTTAAGCTATTATATATTCCCATGTTCATCCTTGGGCAAGTATTAGTGATACGTTTAGTTGGTCTGGAGTAGTATATGGATGTTGCCCAACCCCCTTGTTGTCTGCCTACAGTTGTGTATAGCTGGTAACCCCGGATGGCATAGACATCTGTACTATCAGGCTTTTAGCCCGGTTTCAGTTAGTGTAATGATGGACAATTGGCATGTTGGATATTTAGTAATGCTATTGAGGTCATCGTATAATGCTTGCTTAAGATCTGATATTGTAGTTAAAGATAGGTTTCTGTTGTTGTTGGCACTGAGAAGTGCCTTTGTTTGTTCTGCAGGTTGTAGATAATTGACAGTAACTGTTTTGATTCATTTAAGTCATTAAAATAAGAGGTTGGTATCAGGATCAATCTTGTATATCATAGATTTGATAGTGATCTATTAGTTAGAATTAAGTATTAAACAAAGTAAATAGTTTTAAGCTAAAAATAGCACCTGAATTATTTGACAAATGTAAAATAATGAGCTAAGGTAGTTTTTTTTTTTTTTTTTTTTGAAGCTAAAATAAGGAGACAATAATAAAAGGACTAATACAATAAGTGCATGATCAAATAATGGAGCATTGGGAATATGATAGAAGGTAGTACTAGAAGTAATTTTTAAAGTTAGGAATTATAGTATAAAAAATTATAATATACAAAGGGACTTATTAAGGTTGTGTTTTTGTGATTGTGAAACAATAAAGTGGTAATCAAATAAATGAGCTTTGGATAATAATGGCCAAAATTGTGAACTTATTCTACTTGTAGCACCAGAGAATAGGCACCTTGATTATTTTAACATTGTGAATATATTAAACTAGTGGTAGTTATATAAAGCTAAAATAAAGGAAAAAATATATAAGGACTAAAATTAAGTAATGGTCCAAAAAAGTTATATGGACAGATGCGTCCAGGAATTATATATAAACTTATAATATAAAAATACAATTTGAAATGGTACTTGCAATTGCACTAGAGTCTTCTAATAGGTTGTTTACAAGATCAGATTATACTAGATTTAAATTGGACAGAAATAATAATTCCACAATTAAAGTTCCAAAAGAATAATAGTTAAAAAAATGACATGGTTATTGTACTTGTGTTGTAATATGATAGTTAAGATGTGACTGGTACACAGGTACACAGGGGTAGACAGAGACACAGGTCAAGGTACCCAGGTACACAGGTCAAAGGAAATATAAAGGTTGGGGTTGATATACAACTTGAAAAATTTGGCAAACAAAATGTTATGGGAAAGTATAAAGATAATGTTTAAATGTACCATAAGTAAAATTGATGGTAGTAAATATTGGTGTTTAATAAAATTTTAGTATGTAATAATGATTACAAAAAAGTGAAAAAGTTAAATGTTTATTTCATTGTAATATTGCACTGGTGTTATTACTTGGTGTTATGGCAGTACAAGGTAATTAAGAGTATCTAAGATAGTAAATGTTGGTATTAAAACAGGTAAAAGTTATTTAGAACAGTATGGTTATTAAATGTCAAAAATGTTAAGAGTAAATTGAATTTTAGTAAAATTGATTAATTTTAATTTTAGTAAGTAAGATCAATTGATAGTATTAAAAACATATGAGGTAGTAATATGGACAGAGAATAGTATCAATTCAAGCTAATGGTTAAGCGAACAATAGTATAATAAGGAAATACATTACGGTGACTTTTGCTTACTTGAAATCACAAAAGTGAAGGTAGTTGATTATTTAATTACTAAGAGATTGCACAATGAAATTTGAAAATAATGGAGCAAAACCCCATACACTACACTACGGTAGGCTTTTGAGTTGGACATTGTTTGGTTATTCTCTGTAAAGGATTTGTATCCTGAGAAGTCGTGATAGACATTCTCGTTAGTGATTGTGTTACAGTTGAACCTACATTTGTTTTTCTAACAAGAATTTTCATCCCGTGTGAAGCATTGGTGTATTGTGTTGTCGTTATTCTCCGCTTATGTTTTTTGACTCTATACAAGGAGGTTCTGACGTTTTTTGGTAAGTCACTGTTTTGTATACTCTTTCTTTACTTTCAATAGATGCATAATTATGTCTTTTTTCCTGTCTTGTGAGAGGAATCTAAGCATACACTTTTTCTACCATGGGATCCTAGTAACTGGCTTTTTTTTTTCAGACTCTGGTACATAACACTTGTTTGGGTCTTATGATCTGCCAGAGTAATTTCTTTACTGTTTGTTTGGTTCATATCACTGGGAAAAAGTGACTGTTAACTTATTACTGCGTCCGATAGTTTACTCTTGTTCAGTTTTATCTCTTGGAGAGCAAAGTAGTCACTGAACTGGTTATCTAAGTTGTTTTCCATTCTTTTCTGCTTCTTCAACCTTTGTATTAAGAGATGTATTATTTGTTGGGTATGGGCTATCTTGACTGTGTGGATGGTCTGTGCGACAGTTAGTCTTTCTCTGGTGTTGTTAACTTTTGTTCAAGAATGAGGATTTAGTTCTCCGTGTTGTGTCATCCTGGTGTCTTGTTTTTGTTAGCGTCTCTCGAAGATTATATTTCAATAGCTAAGTTGGGAGATTGCATTGTTTTTAGGGTATCTGGATAGTTGGTATACCTTGAGAGATTACTTGTAGGTGGAATCCGTGGGGAAGAGAGGGGAGGAGGGACTGGGGCAGCCTTGTTTAGTTTGTTATTGTTGTTGTGTGGCATTGGAGTTGTGGGTGAGTGGGGTGGTTTGCTGGAGCCGCGTCCTCCTGGATACACTTGTTTGAAAAGTTATTTTTTCGGTGTTTTCTTGTAGGCCTTGGTGCTGTTTCTCTTAGATGGCCTTCATAATACTACAGAGAATTGTTGTAGTTTAAGAAGAAGTTGTAGTATACAATGCTTAGGGTTACGTTGTTCGGCTGGCAGCGGGGTGTTGCTTTCGGTTTGTGTGCAGTCTTCCTTTGATCTCTATTAATTTTGATTTGTAGGTTTCACTGTTGGTAATCTTTGGTCATTCTGGGTGCTACGTTGGGTAGTGCAGTTTTGTTTTTAACTAGGTCATCATAGGAGCATTGGTAGCTCTGGTAGTTGGAGAAAAGTACGGAGCTTGGAAGTCGCTGCTGCCGCTGCTGCCGCCAGCACTGACGCTATTATGATGCTATTCCTAGTGGATATTCCTTATTTTCCAATGCTCTGTAAAGCAGATCTAGCATTTTTATGATTGCATCATTAGTGCTTTTATTTTTCCTGAATCCAAATTGGCAGGGGTTGAGTATGTTTTGAGCCGTTATAAATGAATACAGTCTCCTGTGCACGAGTTTCTCAAAGATTTTGGATAGCAATGGTAAGTTAGATATTGGCCTATAGTTGTTTTAAGTCTGTAGGGTCACCACCTTTCTGTATGGTTGTAACCTTCTTGCCATTCTTGAGGTTAGTTTCGGGGAAGGTGTAGTCTTAGTGACTTGTTAAAAAGTAATGATATTAGCTATGCGAAAGGACATGGGCCGCTCGCCTTGTACAGTAGTGTGGGACATGAGTCAGATTCCCCAAGTTATTTTTAAGTGACTTTTATAATTTCAATGTGACTTCCGTGGGCTCAGTTGGTGCAAGGCGTGCCAAGATAGAGGAATTTAGGGAAATCTCCCATCTAGGTGTCCCCGGCATGGCATTGGTATGTGGGATTTTAATGGGAGAGATTAGATCCTATGGTTGAGAAGAAGTCATTTGTCTTGTTATGTTGTGTCAGTGAGATGTGGTGGTGTTTCATTAGGTTTTGTTTAGGTCAATATTCTTGGTTTTTCTTCGTTTGTGGGTTCCCTAGAATCTGGAGAGACGATGAGAGTGTTTTCCAGGTCCTTTTTTATATCTCCCTTGTGTCTGTGAATCTGCTGGAGTAGTATAGTTGTTTGTACGTTCTGTTTTACTTTGGTGAGAGCTGAGGAATAGTGTTTAAGGAATATCTTTGTGTATTAAGGCCCTGTCTATATTGCTTTTCTTATTGGGTGTTTCTGGTAATGGGGATTTCAGAATGGTGCTGGTAGCCATGGGCAACCAAGCCGTTGTTTGTGAATCTGTTTTGTTTTTAATAGGAAATGTTTGTTTATAGTCTAAGTAATCTTGTTAAGAAAAAATGTCTGTCCTGTCATCAATACCATTTGGCCTTGGAGAATTCTGTAGGCCAATCAAACATGTCTCTCGGTCAGCTGTGAACTTCCTTACTGAGGCCTCGTCATGGAGTCTAAATGAGACTTTGTTGTTATTCAAGTGGTACGTTTCTAATGTTTGCAGAGGAAGGTAGGCGTAGCGTTAGGGTTGTGGTCTGTAGTGCTATCTGTGATTATCCTGCTTTAAGCGGGGCGGTTGTATATTGGTCCATTATGTGGTTTATTATGGTTGCCACTTGTCTCAGTGAGCCTGGTTGTTTTAGTTTATTGTTGTATGAGAAGTGTGTTGTTCATATAGTTGATGGAATCAGTTGCAGGGCTGATCATCTAGTTAGCAAGGTTGATGTTGAAGTCTCCAGCTAAGAGAAGGTGGGTGCTTATTCATTTGTCGGTTTGTTATTTGTGACTTTAAATTTCTCACTGAAATTTGGGATTTGTTTGTGTGAGGTATCGGGTAATTGGCTCCGATTGTATAGGCGTTCTTAAGGTTTTTTTACAGTAAAATTAGCAAAAATGTATTTCCCCATATTTCATCACTAAAGCAATGTGCTAAGACGAGTTAATTGGTTTTAGAGTAATAGATTGCAATAACCACCCCCAAATTGGTTTGTCTGAAGTTGTGAATTGTGTGTATCCTGTGTAGAGGTAATATCTATTATGTCTTGCTTAAGCAAGGTTCAGTAAGAATAATGCAGGAGAAGGGTTGTCTTTAGTGATTCAAGGAGTGCTAGTAGGTCATTATAGTGTTTGCTTAAGGACCTGTATGTTGTAGTTAAGTACTGATAGACTTTTAGGCATTGTTTGGATAGTGGTGGCTTGTGATGTCTGTGTAATAAAGGCAGTTACTTTCCAATAGGTTTTGATTGGGTAGTCAGATTATGGAGGTTTTGATCAGGGTCAACGTGATCATCTCTTCTAGGTTTAAATTATGGTTATTTTTACTCCTGAGTGTGTGTTGGACTTCTAGTACTGATTCTGTAGTGGATAGGAAGTTTGGACAAGTATTATAGCTAGAGTATTTGGTTATGTGGGTATAGTCCACTACTACACATAATGAAGGTTGTGTTGTTATGTGGTTGTGCTGGAATGAACTAAAGTACAACTAGGTATAATACTAGTAATATAAAATACAAAATTACAATATATGAGCAAGATCTCACTTGTAATTGCACTAAGGTCTAATAATGACTTTTGTGGAGTCATTGTTTTGAGCTAGAATGTGCTATTAGTACAATAGGTATTTAATCTAATAATATAAAAATACAAATTAAAAATAGCACTAGTCTTCAATAGTAATTGCACTATGGTCTAATATTAGTGAATTTGGTATAGACTATGTATTGAGTTAGATGAGCTTTGGTACAACTGAATTTAATCAAATAATATAAAATACAGATTAAAATGCACCAGTCTCTCCCTAGTAATTGCACTATCTTTAATTAGTGAATTTGGTAATGGGACTATGTATTGAGATAGAAAGTGCTATAGTACAACTAGGTTTAGTCTAATAATTATAAAAATACAAATTACAAATAAGTCCGTCTCTCACTATTAATTGGCACTATGGTTCTTGTATAGAGTGAATTTGGTATTGACTTTCATGTATTGAGCTAGAATGAGCTAGAGTAAAACTGGTGATTATCTAATAATATAATAAAGGGAACAAGATCTCTCAATAAGTAATTGCACTAGGTCTTATATATGTGTTTACAAGATAGGTATAATTAGATTTAATTGACAGGATAAAATCACTAATTAAGGTAGCAGAAAATAATAAAAAAAATGATAAAAAGTAAAAACTGGCAATGACTTGGTTATAATATGCTAGTAAGATGGTTAGACAGGATAATATAAAAGTTGTAGTTGAAAATACTATAGTTTAAAAAAGTATGGAATAAAAATGGGTCAATAAAAAAGAAGTTTACAATTAAATGTGATGAAAATAGTCTTAAAGTAAGATTGAGCATAGCAATAAATAGGGATTTAGAAAAAATTGGGCAATTGTGTATTTTTTAAAGTGAGGTAGAATTATTGAAGACAAGTTATGGTTAGTTTATAATTAAAATAAGAGGGAACAGTGATGTGGTAAGTTTTGTAAAAAGGAGATAGATTCTGTAGATATTAAACATCAATTAAGATATGAGGTAGAATGGTCGTTGAATACAACAATGACAATCAAAAGTAGTTGGTGTATTATAATTTTTAGGGGCGGGCACAAAATTTTCTGCACAATATAACACTAACTTGATGGACTATGGGTATTATCTGCACTTTACTCTGATTTGTTAGTGCCAGCCTCACTTAGAATGTGTTAAGGTCATGTTCTGTAGAGATAAGTATTCTCTTCCAGTGGGCTGTTTCCTAATTGCTATTTTTCCATCCCCTCACAAAAGGCACTGGTGGATTTTTTGGGCATAGCGTAATTTTCTTAGCGTAAAGAGGTTTTGTCTTGTTTTGGTTAAGGCACATCATTGAGTAAGCATCAGTTTCATAGAAATAGATATTTTTAGTAGGTTGTTTCTTTGTAGGCTAGTTTGAATTTTAATAGCAATGTTTTTTTTACCTGCTTGGTAGCCATCAGTTTGCAATTCCTTTAGGTCATCACTACGTATGTTAAGGCGGAGATGGTCCTTGATAAGCGTACGGGTGGGTCTCCATGCGGTCTTCTTGGGTGACAGTGGGTGGGAGATGTTTGCTGTTACTAACAACAGCTCAGATAGCTGCTGTTGTGTCATTATGGTCTTTGGAAGTTGGTTATGACATTGGCAGTTGTTGGTCCACTCTTGCTCTTTCCTCTGTAATGTTGGTAGATATAGTTAGGGTGACTTGTCTTTTTAGAGTGTTGATCGGTGTTAGGGACCGGGTGTGGGTGTTGCTTGGTTGTTCTATGACGTGTCTAGTTTATGTTCTAAGAGCAGTGATCGTGTTGAGGTAATCTGCATTGCTAGCCTTTAGTTCCTGACTTTTCTTGGAGTTAGTTGGTGAGCGGTTTGGTTCTGAATCGTAAGGACTTTAGCTATTTCTGGGTCGGTGATCTTCTTAATCAATACTGGGAAGGAGTTATCTTGGACCTGTAGCGGCGGCCTTGTGTTTGTTGTTTGTCTGTAGTGTGTTGTGGGTGGTTTGCCGAGTGAGGCGATGTGGGTTGTGTCCTGGCTGGCAGTACTCCACAAAGTTTTCCTCGTTTTATTACTGCTCTCTACCTTTTGATGTTAGGAGTCTTAGATGGTTACGGATCTTCTTTTATTGTTTCTGACCCTTGTCCATTAGCTGTGGCTTCGGCCGTGAATAGTAGGCGATGGGTGATGGTGAATGTGTGGAGTATCACTTCAGTGGCAGCGGGGTTGGAGGTGTAGTTACGAGTCTATTTGTGGTTAATTTTGTGAACTCTTTGGGTTGATTTCTGCATGTTGCTTTATATCATTGGGTATCACATTTGTTAGTTGTTATGCGGGTCTTGATTAGGTCATCACTGGGCTGCTGGGATCTCAGGTTAGAAGTAAAATAGAGGACCCGGTTTCCTGTTTGCCATGCCGCTGCTGCTGCGGCAGCGGATCGTCGTGTCTTACGACATCAACGATTGTGCCACTTTGAGCCCAATTTCTTCTGCAATTACAATGTACTAGTCGAAAAAGTCATAACTATTTTGCTAGAACTCCATTTCTTTTCTATCTAATGATGTGCAAGATCACCAATATAACCAATTTAACTATCCAGTACAGTACTCAGAATTTAGCCTTTTTGCCAATATCACACAAAATTTCAAAAAGATGCCAATTTTCCAAATAGGATCACAGAATAATTCAAGAAAAGAATGACATTCCTGGCACTAAAAATAACATTTTTTCTCTGTTCATTAGTCACGTCCCTACGTGCATTTTACATTCTTTGCTTTCCATTTTGTTTTTTGTTCTACAAAAAAATAAATTTTTTACTGTTTTTCAGACTACTGCATTAGTGTAGAAATAGTATAAATAATTAATATCGGCGCCCACTTGTGAATAGAATATATCAGGACCTCACCAGTTGAAGCTGTATTGGGAAGATTAGCATGTTTTGTTACTTTTGAACGTTAGTTAAATAATCGATCATTCTGCAAAATTGAGTCAATTTCAAGGTACTTTTCATTATAAAAACAGTCAAATCATCTCTATTTCTGAAATTTGTCTTCCATTTATGCATGAGACAGGAAAACTAAAATACAACAATAAATACTCTTACGAAAACACAGTGCAAAAATAACTGTTTTAATCCAAAAAAACACGGTCAAAGTTTTTTTTTTTCATAATGCCACTGTGTGCTGCAGAATTTTTTTTATCTGTGCCACACTGACCATATAGACCCTTTTTTCAATAGTAGGCCTACCAGCTTTCTCTCACTAGATTTGTAGGGCTAGAATTTATGAGTAACTAGTCGTCAACGGACCCTGATGCGATAAGCAACTAGTATGGACGAAATCCTGAAAGGGTTACAAAACAAGGCAGGAGACATAAAGTTTGCCAACTTTCATGTATAACAAAGCTTCTCAAGTATTGCCACCAATTATTGCAACACTTTTTAACAAATCCATTTGTATCCTCCACTTCCCAGGCAATTCTCAAATTAGCGAGGGTCCCACCCTGGATCCACAAAGCGAGGTGACCAAGCTGACTTGAATAAACTATAAGACCAAATTACTATCTTATCACTGCTCTCTAGAATCTTGAAAAATTAATTCATGATGGACTCTATTCCTACGTTGTCTCACACAACATTAGTAAGCCCCTGTTCAGTTTGGAGTCGCAATAATAAAAGCACATGATGCTATCATACACATGCGAGAAATATAAGATGATATAGTGGACTCTCAACTAACAGCATTAATCCGTTCATAGAGCTTGCAAATTTGTTGAATTTGCCATTAGTCGAATTAATTTTTCCCCATAAGAATAATGGAAATCCAATTAATCCATTCCAGATAGCCAAAAGTATTAAAAAATATTCATTTTTTCTCTTATCATCATGAAATATACATTTCCCTACCCAGAAACAATTGAGACATGCCTAATACATTTCATAAATAAAATACCTAAAATCAAACTTTGCTTTATTGAGAGTATTGTTGAATTAATGAGACTCTGTTTTCTTGAACAGTCTGGGATTTTCAGAGTGATACATGAGTAAAGGCTTCACTTGCAATCCCCACTAAACATTACAACAAAACAAGGAAGTTAGCTGTCTTTCGTAGGCTTGTGTTGGGAGTGCCTTGTCCTGTTTGACATTGTCTTCCAGAAACAGGCCTGTTTTGTTACAGTTGAACACTTGTTGGGGTTGGGAATTTTTCGCTTTGCCATCTTATCACATGTGTATGCCACTACAATTCTTAAATCTCTCAAAACACACCTTTTGCTGTGGGGGTTCCTTAAATTCACCAAATATGGCACTTGTTCCAGGCAGTTTTTCTTGTTCCACCTGGGGGTTAGTTCAATGGTGTGGGTCGCATCATGGGGGACAAGATTAAGGACCCCAATGGAAATAAGTTAGATAGTCCTTGTGGACGCACTGACTTTCTTGGTTATCCTGGGTGGCTAACCTCTGGGGTGAATTGTTTCTCGGATCCTCGATTAACCACACCAACACTAGTCTCTCCACATTTCGAGTAGTACAGCTGTCTGTAGCGTAGCTGCAGCTCGACCGTGGTTGCAGCAACAGCTGATGATAGTGCAGCAGTAGCTGACTTGTGGTACACGCAGCAGCAGCAGCTAATGGTGTTCAGGAACGCTGATGGTTATGCAGCAGCCAGCTGATGGTGTTTGATGGAGCTGTGACCATGGGACGATAGTATTCGAGAGTATTTCTCACCTTTTTAGCTCTTAGGAAGCTTTCTAAAACTGGAATATTCCAATAATTATATCGCAGGTACCAATTGGAATCGACCACAACAGCTTGTAAAAACAGTGGGGAACATGAGTCTTGGAGTGGCTGTACTTAGATAGTCTGCCTTCTTGATTTAGAGATTTTCTTTGGAAATTTATTGTTGTGTGTCTGGAATCGGAGGCTACTGTCTAGGTGGATTCCTAGGAATTTTCCCTCGTGAGTTTGTGATGTGGTGATCCATTTAGTGCTATGTTAAGTGGAACAGTTGCAGCTCTGGTTCCAACTGGAATGCAATATTTAGGTAAGTTTTATTCGCATCATCCAGGTAGATATCTTCTGGAATTCAAATTTGGACTGTGTTGTGCGAGGTATGATGGGTTGGGGGTGAGAAGATGTCTTGTAGATTCCAACTGTAAATAATATGTGTTGGAGTAGCTAGTGAGTTACATTTATAATATTATTAATACATTCTTAGTGTTCTGTATATGGTTCAAGCTCATTATGCCATTCAAAATTATTTCATAGCTTGGCCATTGAAGTTTATTTACAGCTGTTTCGTTATGCAGTCTGAAGGTAAACTTTAGTAGTGTCTTGGGCAATTTTCTAGGTTGGTTATGAGAAAGGTAGGGTATGTTGGTCCTGTTGGTTAAGCTGTCTACCTATTATACAGGTACATTTAGGAAATAGAAATACCATATAGCTAGAGCTTCATTTTAAGGAGGTTATTTAATAGGTATTCAAGGAGGTTGTAGTAGAATTGCAGGAAATCCAACAATTCAAATCATGTTTATGATGCTCTGTGTCTTCTACAGTCAATCAAAACAAAACGGGCTTTCACATGGATAAATTGTCAGTTTTTTGAGGAAATTGGCGTCATGCCCTTGTGCAGATATCCAAGAACTAGCCTACAAGCAGTATTACAAACAGGGAAGTGTTTTTGGGTATGCCCAAATAAGATAAATCTGTGGACTAAAATCACACAAGGTATTAAACAAGGATAACATCAAAGCTGCTTCATAGACTAACCTGGAAGCTGTTTCTATAAACAGATGGGAACATAAAAGTCTGGGTCTGAATTGGTACTGCCCTTGATACTGGCCATGTACTCAGAAAACCTGTTTAAGGCTGGAGGTGAGTCCTGGTAGTCATTTAAATGTGGGGCTGATAGCGCTGTCCTGGGAGAAGTAATGGTGATGCTGGGAGGTGCTGTCCTGGAGAAGTAATGGTGAAGCTGGAGATTTTGCCCAGGAAGGTCGGGAATTTTATGCAGGAAGGGAAGGCACATAAATGTCCTCATAGGGACAGGAGCCGTAGTGGGGAAAAAAGTTGTAGTCCAAAGATAAGATAAACAAATTTAAACTAGATATAACACAGGAAATAGCAAATCAAAGTGGATACACTGCAATGTGAGGATATATTACCAAAACAACTGGTGAAAAGCTCCAGATGTTGGTTCTAGGGAGGATAGGAATAAGAAGGTAAAACATGCACCAACAAAGGAATACAGTCACAGAAACACAAGGCAAACGGAAGCGAAGCCTTGTGCACAGCTATGCATTGGTTTCTGAAGACATGGGATATCTGGAAATAACAGATGGGACGGTCAGCAGCTATGACCACCCTAGAAAATGCCTGACTGCCCATATGACAAACAGGAAAATGCAAAAAAACTCCCTTTCCTGTAGCTTTTCACCCTGAAATGTGCTACTCTTCAGTAAAGGAAAGACTGTGCTATAACGTAAATTGTCCAGGCACACCATTAAAGGGGACAAAAAAGATACAAAACATCCCGGGCATGGGAAAATAAATGGAGTAGCACAACCACTCAAGAGGGAGACGGTTTGTTAGTGCCAGGAAGGAAAAAAAAAAATGTGCAGGAAATGGCAGCAGAAATCGATTCTGCAAAATCTAGTCATTTCCTGGAGTGGAACCACAGCCGATGGCCTCCACTCCAAACCAACAGATACAGATACTAATCCCGGAAAAAAATTCCCCCCCTCAGTACCAACAATACCACCAGTCTTTGCAAATATACAGGGTCTCAAGCCAGCAACAAACAACAAAATACCTTTCATCCGTGGACTGTTTGCAGAGGCAAAGGCAATGTTCGCGGCTTTCACTGAGACCCACATAAAGGATCACTTGGACAACGAAATATGGATCCCAGGTTACAACCTATACAGATGTGACAGAGTGAACAGGCAAAAAAAAGGGGGGGGGAGGTTGGCCTGTACATTGCAGAGTCACTTGTTTGCACAGAAATGCTTAATGCCTCAAATGATGTAGCGGAAGTTTTAACAGTAAAGATCAAGAACCAAAACCTACTCATTGTGGTAGTCTACAAGCCTCTGGATGCAACATCCCAGCAATTCCAGGAACAGCTGTTAAAAATTGACCACTGTTCGGAAAATCTTCCAGCTCTTGCACCCAACATCTTGCTCCTGGGGGATTTCAACTTAAGGCACCTAAAATGGAGGAATATAGCAAATAATATTGTTGCAGTAATAACACCAGGAGGCAGCTCTGATGAAAACTCACACTCACACAAGCTTTTAAATCTCTGCACAAAATTCAATTTAAACCACCCAAATAATGACCTACTAGAATGGGAATACACTAGACCTCATCGTCACTAACAATGATGATCTGATAAGAAATGTCACCATATAAAAAACAATATACTCAGATCACAAACATAATTGAGGTTCAGACATGTATGCGCGGAGCCCCAGCCCGACATAATGAGATTAGTCACGAGAGAGCATTCACCAAATTCAACTTCAATAACAAAAACATAAAGTGGGCCCAAAGTAAACCAAGTCCTAACCGTTATAAGCTGGGAAGATATGCTAAGCAACATAGACCCCAATTTATGCTAGAACAGATTAACTCGGCGGCACTCGATGAAATGCACAAGGCTTATTCCTCTAAGAAAAAGGAGGAGTAGATGTAAAATAGTAAGAGACAGGTGCTCCCCTTTTCAGGCGACGGAAAACAATAACAGAGCGGCTAAAAAAAGGTCAATATATCTGAAATGCGTAGGGAGACACTGGTCAGAGAAATAGCAAGCATCGAACTTAAGCTAAAGGAATCTTAGGAGTCAGGAATCGCGGGAAGAACTAAAAGCCATAAATGAAATCGAAAGAAACCCAAAGTATTTCTTCTCCTATGCCAAATCAAAGTCGAGAACAACGTCCGTATTGGGCCCCTACTTAAACAAGATGGGTCCTACACAGATGACAGCAAGGAAATGAGTGAGCTACTCAAGTCCCAATATGACTCAGTTTTTAGCAAGCCGCTAACCAGACTGAGAGTCGAAGATCAAAATTAATTTTTATGAGAGAGCCACCGAATTTGTTTACGCAAGCCTATCTGATGTTATACTGACGCCAAATGACTTCGAACAGGCGATAAATGACATGCCCATGCCTCTGCCCCAGGGCCAGAACTCATAAAACTCCATGTTCATCAAGAACTGCAAGAAGCCCATATCACGAGCCTTTACCATCCTATGGAGAGGGAGCATGGACACGGGGGTCGTTCCACAGTTACTAACAACAACAGACATAGCCCCACTCCACAAAGGGGGCAGTAAAAGAACAGCAAAGAACTACAGACCGAAAGCACTAACATCCCATATCATAAAAATCTTTGAAAGGGTCCTAAGAAGCAAGATCACCACCCATCTAGAAACCCATCAGTTACACAAGCCAGAGCAACATGGGCTTAGAACAGGTCGCTCCTGTCTGTCTCAACTATTGGATCACTACGACAAGGTCCTAGATGCACTAGAAGATGAAAAGAATGCAGATGTAATATATACAGACTTTGCAAAAGCCTTCGACAAGTATGACCATGGCGTAATAGTGCACAAAATGCTTGCTAAATAAATAACAGGAAAAGTCGGTCAATGGATCTGTAATTTCCTCACTAACAGAACACAGAGAGTAGTAGTCAACAGAGTAAAGTCCGAGGCAGCTACGGTGAAAAACTCTGTTCCACAAGGCACAGTACTCGCTCCCATCTTGTTCCTCATCCTCATATCTGACATAGACAAGGATATCAGCCACAGCACCGTGTCTTCCTTTGCAGATGACACCCGAATCTGCATGACAGTGTCTTCCATTGCAGACACTGCAAGGCTCCAGGCAGACATCAACCAAATCTTTCAGTGGGCTGCAGAAAACAATATGAAGTTCAACGATGAGAAATTTCAGCTACTCAGGTATGGTAAACACCAGGAAATTAAATCTTCATCAGAGTACAAAACAAATTCTGGCCACAAAAGAGAGCGAAACACCAACGTCAAAGACCTGGGAGTGATCATGTTGGAGGATCTCACCTTCAAGGACCATAACATTGTATCAATTGCATCTCCTAGCAAAATGACAGGACGGATTCAATTCAAATTCAAATTCAAAGTTTATTCTCTGTAGGGATTACAATACTGAATTTAGAGAATTTGGTTATTGTGTGGTTTACATGTAGTAAAATAATGATTACAGAGTGCACCACTAGAACACCTAGCATTGCTAGGCATTTCGGGCAGACTTAGTTTAATTCTTAATTTTAAAATATTACAAATTATGAGGTAAGTTGGTATTATGGCTAAGTGACAAAATACTAGTTTGTGAGTTTAACAATGTGAATGCTTTTGTTTTGGCACAGTACATAGTTTCAGTATTGGAGTATCACAGGATTCATTATTTTAAGATTTAGATTCATATTTCTGTTTATGGTCAAATGGGTAAGTGAGTGTAAGTGAACCACCAGGTGGTATTCGTGTAGTTAGTTGATGGGGTGTATCAGGGAGATAAGATGTTTTCTAATGGTAGTTTTGAAGGTGATGAATGTGTCGGCAGTTCTAGAGTTCTCAGGTAGGGTGTTCCAGATTTTAGGGCCTTTGACATACATTGAATTTTTGTAAAGGTTTAGTCGGACACGGGGAATGTCGTAGAGATGTTTGTGTCTGCTGTTATGCCTGTGGGTTCTGTCACAACTATCAAAAAAGTGTTTTAGGTCAAGGTTGATATTGGAGTTTAAGGTCCTGTAGATGTAGATTGCACAGTAGTAAGTGTGGATGTACTTAACAGGGAGTAAGTTTAGATATATGAAGAGTGGGGGGGTGTGTTGCCACAGATTGGATTTAGTGATTATTCTTTCTGCAGCTTTTTGTTGGGTTATTATTGGCTTTAGGTGTGTTGCTGCAGTTGATCCCCAAGCACAAATAGCATAGGTGAAGTATGGATAAATAAGTGAGTGGTATAGTGTGAGAAGGGCATTTTGCGGCACGTAGTATCGTATCTTGGAGACGATCCCAACTGTTTTGGATACTTTTTTGGTTATGTGTTGGATGTGGGTGCTGAAATTCAGGTTGTTGTCAAGGTATAGCCTAGGAATTTGCCCTCATTATGTCTGGTAATTAAAGTGTTGTCGATCTTAATGTTAATTTGTGCATCTCCTGCTCTGCTACCAAACATAATATAGTACGTTTTGTCAGTGTTAAGCATAAGTTTATTGGCTGTCATCCAAGTCGATATTTTGATCAGCTCCTCATTAACAATGGTGTTGAGGGTGGCAAGATTAGGGTGAGAGATGACATAAGTCGTGTTGTCAGCAAAGAGAATGGGTTTCAGGTGTTGGGATACGTTTGGAAGATCATTGATGTATATAAGGAAGAGCAGGGGACCAAGGACACTTCCCTGCAGAACTCCAGTATCAAGTGGCCGTGTTGTTGATGCTGTGTCTTTAATGGTGACATACTGATACCTATTAGTGAGGTAAGATTTGAAATAAGCAAGCGCATGGCCTCTTATACCGTAGTGGTCAAGTTTGTGGAGTAGGATGTCATGGTCTACTGTGTCAAAAGCTTTTCTTAGGTCAATAAAAATTCCTAGTGAATATTCCTTATTTTCCAATGCTGTGTAAAGCAGATCTAGCATTTTTATGATTGCATCATTAGTGCTTTTATTATTCCTGAATCCAAATTTGCAGGGGTTGAGTATGTTTTGTGCCGTTATAAATGATTAGTCTCCTGTGCACGAGTTTTCTCAAAGATTTTGGATAGCAATGGTAAGTTTGATATTGGCCTATAGTTGTTTAAGTCTGTAGGGTCACCACCTTTATATATTGGTGTAACCCTTGCCATCTTGAGTAGTTTCGGGAAGGTGCTAGTTTCTAGTGACTTGTTAAAAAGTAATAAAATAGCATGTGAAAGGACAGGGGCTGCTCGCTTGTACAGAAAGGGTGAGACATGAGACAGTTTTCCCTGATTTATTTTAAAAGGTGACTTTTAAATTGGGTGACTTCCGGGGCTCAGTTGGGCAAAATAGAAGGAATTTGGGAAATTCCCATTATGTAGCCCCCGGGCATGGGCATTGGTAGGGGTTTTATGGCAGATTAGATCCATGGTTGAGAAGAAGTCGTTTACTTGTTAGCTGTGCAGTGGGATGTAGTAGTGTTTAAATTAGGTTTTTGGGCAATATTCTTTTTTTTTTTTTCAGTTTTGGGTCCCTAAATCTAGAAGAGTGTTTTCCGGTTTTTTTTATACCCCTCTAGTGTCTGTGAATCTACTGGAGTAGTAAGTTTTTGCTTTCTTTTTTACTTTGGTGAGAACTGATGATAGGTTTAAGAAATTTGTGTATTAACCCCTTCTATATTGTTTTTCATATTGGGGGTTTTTCTTTTCAATGGATTTCAGAATGGTGCTGGTTGCCAGGGGCAACCCAAAGCCGTTTTTTTGGATCTGTTTCGTTTTTTTGGGGAAAAATGTTGTATAGTCTAATAATTTTTTAAAGAAAGATGTCTGTCCAGTCTCAAACCATTGGCCTTGGAGAATTTTCTGTGGCCCTTTTCAACAGTCTCTAGGCACTGTGAACTTCCTTATTGGGGCCTCGTCATTGAGTCTAAATAGATTTGTTGTAATCAATTTTGGGTTTTACAAATTTTTGTCAGGAAAAAAGGAGGGAGGGGTTCTGTAGGCTATCTGTGTTTTCCCCCTGATTTAAGGGGGGTGTAAGGTCCATATGTGGACATTTGGTTCACTTGTTCATGACCCTGGGGGGGTTTTATTTATTGTTGGTATGGAAGTGTGTTGTTCATATTGTTATGAAATCTTTGGCTGATCACTAGAGCCGGGTTGTGTTAAGTCTCCAGCTAAGAGAAGGGGGGCTTATTCATTTGTTTTTGTTATTAGTGACTTTAATTTTCCTGAAATTTGGGTATTTGGTGAGGTGCCCCGTAAGGGGCCCCCGATTGTTATAGGTGTCTTAATTTTTTTTACAGAAAAATTTAGCAAAAAGTTTTCCCCCAATTCATCACTAAACAAGTGGTGCTAATACAGAAAATTTGGGTTAAGAAAAGATTGCAAACCCCCCCCAAAATGGTTTTCGTATGCAGTTGGAAATTTTGCTGTGTATCCGGGTAGGGGTAAATCTATTGTGCCCCTGCTTAACCCGGGGTCTCAGTAAGAATAATGCAGGAAAAGGGGTTTCTTTGTGATTCAAGGAGTCCAGGAGGTCATCAAGTGTTTGCTTAAGGACCTGAGTTGTGTTAAGACGAGACTTTTAGCATTGTTTAGGATAGTGCTGGCTTGTGATGCTATGTAATAAAAGCAGTTTTTTTTCCCAAATGGTTTTTATTGGGTTCAATTAGGGGGTTTAATCAGGGTCAACGTGAAAATTCTTTCTAGGTTTGAATTGGTTATTTATATACTGAGTTGTGTTTAGTTCTATATGATATCTGTATGGGGGAAAGTTTGGAACAATATAAGCTAGAGTATTTTGGTCATATCCCTGGAGTTTTTACCTGGAGAGAGTTTTCGGGGGTAAACGCCCCCGCGCCCGCTGTGACCAGGCCTTGGTGGATCAGCGCCTGATAAAACCAGGCTGTTGCGGGCTAACGAAAACCCAAACGTACGAGCCACACCCCGGCGATCAGGAACTGACTTTAGGTGCTTGCCGTCCAGCTTAAAGACTGCCGGGGGTCGTTGGAACCCCCCTTAGTGTGCTGGGAGGCAGTTAAACAGTCTCGGCCCCTGACACTTATTGTGTGGTCTCTTAACGTGCTATAAAACCCCTGCTTTTCATTGGGGGTGGTGCATCGTCGCCAGTTTTTTGCTTTCGTGGGAGGGGTTTTTTCGTGTGAATTTTGGGGACTAGTCCCTCTAGATTTTCCGGTGTATAAAATCTGTATCCCCCCCTCCTGCGTTCCGGGAATACAGGTTTAGAAACCCAAGCGCCCAGTAATTGGGTTTTTTATCCCCTTTATGCGCGCCGTGAAATTTCCCCCTGTACATTTCCTGGGTCGGAAATTTCACCTCCCTTTGAAAGGTGTTTGTTAGAGTGCAGCAAAATTCCCCCTAGAAGAACAAGTGACCTGAAGAGTGTCATCATGGGTTGGGGCCTCCCTATTTTTAAAGGTTCTCATTATCCATCCTGTCATTTTTCAGCGATGCAAATTGATAAAAGTTATGGCCCTTTAAGGGAATCCTCCGACATAATCACCCCCCGGGTCTTTGACTTTGGGGTTTTCGCTCTTTTTTTGTGGCCAGAATTTGTTTTGTACTCTGAAAAATTTTAATTTTCCTCATGTTTACCGTATCTGAGTAATTGAAATTTCTCATCTTTAAAAACTTATATTGTTTTTTGCACCCACTGAAAGTTTTGGGTTTTATTCCGTTTGGAGCCTTGCAGGTCTGCAAGGAAGACACTGTCATGCAGTTGGGGTGTCTCTGCAAAGGAAGAACGGTGCTGTGTCGACACCCTTTGTCTATGCGGATATGGGGAGGGGAACAAGATGGGAGTATAGTCCCTTGTGGAACAGAGCTTTTCACCGTAGCTGCCCGGATTTTTACCTGTTGACGACTACTCTCTGGGGTTCTGTTAGTGAGGAAATTATAGATCCATCGACCGACTTTTCCTGTTTTATTTTTTACGCGCTTTTTTGTGCGTTTTACGACAAATAGTCACACTACACTAAAAGTTGATGTTGCTATTGTTTTCCGGGGTTTACCGGGAGAAAGTTCGGGGGGTCAAGCCCCCGGGCCCGGTCTGGCCGGGCCTCCTGGTGGTCGACCTGATAAACCGGGCTGTTGCTGCTGGCTGCACCAAAAACCAAAGTACAGCCACCCCCCGGCTGTCAGAAACTACTTTAGGTGCTTGTCAGTGCCCTTGAAGACTGCCGGGGGGTCGTTTTAATCCCCCTTATGTGTGCGGGGAGGCGGGGAAACAGTCTCGGGCCCCTACATTTTTGTATTCCTTAACGTGCTAGTGACCCCCCTGCTTTTTTTGGGGGGGGAGGGCTCGTCTCCCAAAAGTCTTTTGCTTTGCTTTCGAGTGAGTGATTTTCGTGTGAAAGTTCGGTACTAGTCCCTCTAGGTTTTTCCAGGTGTAAAAATATGTATCTCTCCCTCCTCGTTCCGGGGAAATGCAGGTTTAAAAACCTCAACGCCCCAAATTTTTTAGGGTTTTTCTCCGTTAGGCGTGCCGTGAAAGTTCTCTGTACATTTTCAGGTCGGCAATTTCACCTGCCTTAAAAGGTGCGTTAGTGTGCAGCAATACCCCAGCCTAGATAGAACAAGTGACCTGAAGATGTCATCATAGGTTTGGGCCTCCCTGTTTTGAAGGTTTTCTCATTACCACCCGGTCATTTTTCTATCAAATCGATTGATACAATGTTATGGTCCTTAAAGGTGAGATCCTCCGACATGATCACCCCGGGTCTTTGACTTGGTGTTTACTCTTTTTTTGTGGCCAGAATTTGTTTTTTACCTGATGAAGTTTAAAATTTCCTCTTTTTTACCATATCTGAGTAATTGAAATTTCCATCGTTAAACTTCTATTGTTTTCCCTGCACCCACTAAAAGTTTGGTTGATGACCCCTGAAGCCTTGCAGTGTCTGCAAGGGAAAGACACTGTCATGCAGATTCGGGTGTTCTGAAAAGGGAAGCATGGGCTGTGGCTACATCCTTGCCCTATGTCGGAATGAGGAAGGAAAAAGATGGGAGCGATTTACTGTCCTTGTGGAACAGAGCTTTTCACCGTAGCTACCCGGTTTTACTCTTTTGACGACTCCCTGTTTCTGTTATGGGGGGAAATTATAGATCCATCGACCGACTTTTCCTGTTATTCCTTTAGCACCATTTTGTGCACTTTTTCGCCATGGTCCACTTGCGAAGGCTTTTGCAAAGTCTTATTTTTAATCGCATTCTTTTTGTCTTCTAGTGCATTTAGGACCTTGTCGTAGTGATCCAAATTTTGAGACAGACAGGAGCGACCTGTTTTAAACCAATGTTGCCCTGGGTTTGTAACTGATGGGTTTTTTAGATGGGTGGTGATCTTTCTTCTTAGGGCCCTTTTAAAATTTTTTTTGATAGGGATGTTATGCTATTGGTTTTAGTTCTTTGCTGTTGCTTTACTGCCCCCTTTTTGGAGGGGGCTATGTCGTTTTTTTAGTAACTGTGGGACACCCCCCTTCCATGCTCCCTTCCCATAGGATGGAAAAGGCTAGTGATAGGGGCTTTTTTGCAGTTCGTGATGAACACAGAGTTCCTGAGTTGGCCCCGGGCGAGTGCATGGGCATGTCATTTTATCGCCTTTTCGAAGTCATTTGCGTCAGGATAACATCGGAAGGCTTGGTTAATCAAATTTTGTGGCTCTCTCATAAAAAAAATTTTTTTGCTTCGACTCTCAGTCGATTGGATAGGGAAAAAAATACTTTGGGGTTTTTTTCGATTTCATTTATGGTTTTTTGTTCTTTTCCCCCGATTTCTGATCCTAAAGGATTTTTTTAGCTTAAGTTTTGATGCTTACATTTCTCTGACCATGTCCCCCTACCATTTCAATATATTGACCTCTTTTTTGCCGCCCCCGTTATTCTTTTCCGCGCCGTAAAGGGGCACCCGTCTCTTTCTATTTTACATCTTCCTCCTTTTTCTTAGGGAATAAGCCTTGTGCATACTCGGTTGCCACCGGTTAACTGTTCTAGACATAATTGGGGTCTGGTTGCTTTGTAATCTTTTCCCCTTTAATCGGTTAGGACTTGGTTTACTTGGTCCCCCTTTATGTTTTTTTTATTGAAAATTTAATTGGGTGAATGCTCCCTCTGACGTCTCTTATGTGGTCGGGGTCCACGCATACATGTCTGAACCTCAATTATGTTGTGATCTAGTAATTTTTTTGATATGGGACATTTTTTATCAGTCATCATTGTTAGTGAAATGAGGTCTAGTGTATTTTTCCCTCGTAGGCTCTATTATTTGCTGGTTTAAATTGAATTTTTTTGCAGAGTTTTAAAAGCTCGTGTGATGTGGTTTTTATAGAGCTTGCCCTGGGATTATTACTGCAAAAATATTATTTGCTATATTCCCCATTTTAGGGGCCTTAAGGGTTTAAATCCCTCAGGGCAAGATGTTGGGTGCAGGAGCTGGAAGATTTTCCCGACAAATGGTCAATTTTTTTTCAGCTGTTCCTGGAATTGTGGGATGTTGCAAACCGGGGGCTTGTAGACACCACAATGACTGGTTTTTTGGGTTTCGAAACCTTTACTGCAAAACTTCCACTACATCATTTGAGGCATTAAGCAGTTTGTGCAAACAAGTGTCTCTGAATGTACAGGGCCCAACCCCCCCCCCCCCTTTTTCCGTTCACTCTGTCACATCTTTATAGGTTTTAACCTGGGATCCATATTTCGTTGTCCCAAATGATCCTTTTTGTGGGTCTCAGTGAATGCCGCGAACATTGCCTTTTTCCTTTGCAAGCGCCACGGATGATAGGATTTTGTTGTTTGTTGCGGCTTTAACCCTGTAATTTTTCGAAGAAGAATGTTTCGGACGGTGGTATTTTTGGTCGGGGGGGGATTTTTTTTTTCCCGGGATTAGTATTACTGTTGGTTTGGAGTGGAGGCCATCGCTGTGGTTCCACTCCAGGGGAAAGACTGGATTGGTGTACAATTTTGCCATTTCCTGCCAGTTTGTTTTCCCCCCGGGCACTAAAATGCCTCTCCCTCTTTAGTGGCTGTGGCTACCAGGTTTTCCCTGGCCTGGGTTTTGTATCTTTTTTTTCCCCCTTTTGATGGTTGCCTGGAATTTAAGTTTTAGCAAGTCTTTCCGTACTGAAGAGGGACAAAGTTCAGGGGGAAAAGCTTACAAAGGGGGTTTGCATTTTCCGTTGTCATACAGGCATGGATTTTTTAGGGTGGTCATAGTTACCGTCCCCTTGTTTTTCCCTATTTTTTCCCCGCCCGCAGATACCCCAAAGGGTAGTATGTGCACAGGCTTGGTTTTTGTTTGCCTTGGGTTTTTTGTACGTATTCCCTGTTTGGTGCATTTTCCCCTTTTTTACTTCTATCATCCCCAGACCCAAAAATGGGGCTCCCCCCAGTTTTTTTTTTGGTAAATTATCCTCAAAATTCATTTGCGGGGCAAAATCCCGCTTCACCCTTACTGTTCCCAGACAGCATCTCCCCTTCACCCTTACTGTCTCCCCAACAGCACCTCTAGCTTCACCATTACTGTCTCCCAGGGCAGCACCCACTTTAAACCCTTACTTTCCCCAGGACAGCACCCCGCTTCACCATTACTGCTCCAGGACAGCACTATCACCCCACATTTACGACTAAACCCGGGCTTCATCTCCGCCTTCGTTTCTGACTACATGGGGCCCGTATCAAGGGGAGTACCATTCACCCGACTTTTTTTGTTCCCATCTGTTGAAAAGCTTCCAGGGGTTTTTTTGAAGCACTTTTATGGGTTTTCCTCTTTTAATACCCTTGTGATTTTAGTCCAAGTTTTCTCATTTGGGCATTCCCAAAAATTTCCTGTTTTAAAACTGTTGTAGCTAGTTCTTGGGTACTGCCATGGGGCGTGACACCTTTTCCACAAAAAAACAATTTATCCATGTGGAAAGCCCGTTTTTTTGACTGACCACAACTCACACAGCTTCTAATGATTTGAATGGTTTTATTTTCTGCAAATTTACTAGCAACCCTTGTATTTATTAAAAAACCCCCTTAAAAGAAGCTCTAGCTATTTGTATTTCTGTTTCTAACTGTTTTTGTATATTGGACAGCTTACCGTGCCGTTCCGATATATATTTATGTTTGTGTTTTTAAGGGCGCCCACAAAACCCCATCCATTTACAGTCTGCATTATTGTCCCCCAAAAAACCCTTTGAAACCCGTCAAGGGTTTGGTCCATCAAGGGTTCGGACCTCATGGTTCAGACCCGCAAGGGGTTTGGACCCTCAAGGGTTTGGACCCGTCGACTGATCTGATCAGTGGGTCGTTATTTTTAAAAAAAAATGGTCGGTGTTTTTGCTGGAATGAACTAAAGTACAACTCGGATAAACTAGAAATAAAAAAAACAAATTAAAAATAGAACAAGACTCTACTTGTAATTTCACTAAGGTCTAATATAAGACTTTATGGGGTCATGTTTTTAGCAAAAAGACTATAGTACAACTGGTTTAATCAATAAAATAAAAATACAAAATTAAAAATTGACCAGCTCTCACTAGTAATTGCACTATGACTAAAAAATGAATTTTTGGTATTGACTATGTTTTTAGCTACTTGAGCTATAGTACAACTGAGTTTAATCTAATAATATAAAAAAGGCACAAGACTCTCAATTGTAATTGCACTAAGGTCTTATATAAGTTGTTTACAAGAATTAGAGTATAACTAGATTTAAATTGACTGGATAAAATACACAAGTTAAGGTAGCAAAAGAATAATAAAAAAAATATGATAAAAATGAAAATGGCAATGATCAGATCAGATCGACTGGTCCGAACTCTTGACTGGTCCGAACCCTTGACTGGTTTCAAACGGTTTCGTGGGACAATAAAGCAGACTGTAAACGGATGGGGTTGTAGGCGCCCTTATAAACACAAACATTAAATATATACCAGGAACGTGCATGGTAAGCTGTCCAATATACAAAAACAGTTAGAAACAAGAAATACAAATAGCTAGAGCTTCATTTAAGGAGGTTATTAATAGAATATTCAAGAGGTTGCTAGTAGAATTGCAGTAAATCAACCATTCAAATCATTATGAAGCTGTGTGTAGTCTGTGGTCAGTCAAACAAACGGGCTTCCACATGCATAAATTGTCATTTTTGTGGAAATTGGTGTCACGCCCCTTGTGCAGATATCCAAGAACTAGCTACAAGCAGTATTAAACAGGGAAGTGTTTTTGGGTATGCCCAAATGAGATAAATCTGTGGACTAAAATCACAAGGGTATTAAAAGAGGTCAACATCAAAGCTGCTTTCATAGAAAACCTGGAAGCTTTCTACAACAGATGGGAACATAAAAAGTCTGGGCTGAATGGTACTGCCCTTGATACTGGCCATGTAGTCAGAAACTGTAAGGCTGGAGATGATGTCCTGGTAGTCAGTAAATGTGAGGCTGATATTGCTGTCCTGGGAGACAGTAATGGTGAAGCTGGAGGTGTTGTCCTGGGAGACAGTAATGGTGAAGCTGGAGGTGCTGTCCTGGGAGACAGTAATGGTGAGGCTGGAGATGCTGTCCTGGGAGACAGTAATGGTGAAGCTGGAGATGATGTCCTGGGAGACAGTAATGGTGAAGCAGGAGATTTTGTCCAGGTAGTCGGGAATTATACGCAGGAAGGAATACATATAAATGACCTCATAGGGGACAGGAGCCATAGTAGGGAAACAAGTGTAGCCAAAGATAAGATAAAACCAATATTGCAAACTAGAAATACCGCAGGAAATAGGAAACAAGAGGACTCCACTAGCAATAGTGAGGATATATTACCAAAAACAACTGGTGGGAGCTCCATTGTTGGTGCTAGGGAGGATAGATGTAAGACAGGGAAACATGCACCAACAGGGAATACAGTCACAGAAACCCAAGGCAAACGGAAACCAAGCCTGTGCACATACTATGCACTCGGTATCTGCTGGCATGGGAAATCTGGAAAAACAGATGGGACGTGCAACTATGACCACCCTAGAAAATGCCATGCCCATATGACAACAGGAAAATGCAAACTCCCTTCCTGTAAGCTTTTTCACCCTGAACTGTGTACCTCTTCAGTACAGGAAAGACTGTGCTATAACTTAAATTGCCAGGCATACCATCTAAAGGGGACAAAAAGATACAAAACATCCAGGCCATGAGAAAACCTGGGTAGCCACAGCCACTCAAGAGGGAGAGGTTTTTTAGTGCCAGGAAGGAAAAAAAACTGGCAGGAAATGGCAGAAATCGTACACCAAATCCAGTCATTCCTGGAGTGGAACCACAGTCGATGGCCGCCACTCCAAACCAACAGATACAGATACTAATGCCGGAAAAAAAATCCCCCCCCCCAGTACCAACAATACCACCAGTCCGATAACATTCTTCTTTGCAAATATACAGGGTCTAAAGCCAGCAACAAACAACAAAATACCTTTCATCCGTGGACTGCTTGCAGAGGCAAAGGCAATGTTTGCGGCTTTCACTGAGACCCACATAAAGGATCACTTGGACAACGAAATATGGATCCCAGGTTACAACCTATACAGATGTGACAAAGTGAACAGGCAAAAGGAGGGGGTTGGCCTGTACATTGCAGAGTCACTTGTTTGCACAGAACTGCTAAATGCCTCAAATGATGTAGTGGAAGTTTTAGCAGTAAAGGTCGAGAACCAAAACCTAGTCATTGTGGTAGTCTACAAGCCTCCGGATGCAACATCCCAGCAATTCCAGGTACAGCTGTTAAAAATTGACCACTGTCATAAATAGAATTAAGGGTAAACGAACTGGGCAGATCGCGCACCCTCATCCCTTGCATAGGGCGAATGAGTTAGTCAGTGCTTGGGCTGCTACATCTAGCTATGACAATCTTCCCAGTACCACACAGGCAAAATTAAATGATAAATATGATGCAAGGGAGAGACTTGTTTGCTTTATGCTCAGTAAGGCAGATGACTGCAACATTCCTTTCACTAATTATGAACTTGATGCAGCGCTAACTAAGGGCAACTCCACGTCGCCTGGTGAGGATGGTATTACTTAACCAACATTACTCAGAATGCTGTGTCCGAGTACCAGTAATCCATTACTTGAAATTATATAAAATGAGCTATGTTAAACTGGGGAGCTCCCTGAATCTTGGACGCCACAGCCTATCATTCTCATTCACTAAGCCCAATCAACAAATGCATTACGGCCCCAATATCTATTACTAGCTGCCTTGTGTAAAAACATTTGAGAGATGATTCTTATCGTCTCATGACTGAATCAAAAAATTTTTGTCTCCCGGTGTACTTGGTTTCATGAAATTGGAAGGAAGCGTGAATCATTGCATCAGCAAACCTTCTCACCCTGCACACTGACAAGCTCCTACACTACCTTCCTTGACCTTAAATCGCTCTCGATGTAGCACACCGCATGTATAATTCAGTGGAACCTTGCAGAATGGTGTTGGAGGATGGCTTCTCGCTGGGATTAAAGGCTACCTGGTCCAAACTGAAAAATCGTCTGTGTTGTTCAGCGTGACATACGAAGTGTAACTAAGGACTTTGATATTAGGAACCCCACAGGGAGGTATCTGTGCTCAGTCTCCACACTGTTCATTCATTCTAATTAATGATTACTTAATTGCTATGCCTAGTCAGCCCCATGTTATGTGATTAGTTTTGCTGATGAAATAATGATTCACACCACCGGATTCTCCAACACCCAAAACATTCTTATAATGTACTAGCTCGTGTCATGGACTTGGTGTTGATAATCTTACTGATAAAAACAAAGATACTCAATAGGCGTCCTCCTCGACAGAGAGGCACAGTTTCCGTCAGATCACAGTTGCATGTTGGGTCTCTTCTAGAATATGTAAGCCGATAAAGGTATCTAGGCTTTGAGGTTTCCACTACTGGAACTGTTGTAACAAGACTTTGTCGCCAATACAAAGAAACGATAAGGAGACGCTTAGGAGTTGTTGGCAGCGGCTTAACCCCAGGTATGGTGCCTAATTGTTAAATTGTGAAAATGATGTATCTTGCTTATATTAGATCATTGTGGATTATGCTGTGCCACTACGTGCTCTTGTGTCTGACTGGAAGCTTGGAGGTTGGAAAAAACTGCAGAACGAGCAATGAGGATCTCATCTAGGATGCCCTCGTACTGCCAAATTTTAAATATGCCACCCCCCCCCCCCCCCCCCCCCCCCAAAGAACTTGATATTCCAAGCATCAGACGCTTGTCGTTACTGAGAGAAATTCTAATTGGGTCTCTACATGTCTTATTATATGCCCTTAGCCCCAATTCGTAATTCTAACCCCCCTGAAAACCTTGAATTGCCCGTCCATACTTTCCTTCAAGACACTGCCTTGTGAACACTCACTCACTGATGCCGATTCGATAGAAGGGGATCACGACTCCTCCAGCATGAATCAGGATAAATGTATCTATGTCAGTAAGTAAGGCAACCCCCCCCCAGTTGGCACTTCTCCCCATACATGGAAATTTCCCATTCCAAACTTACCATTCCACTCCATTTCCCCCAAACTACTTCTTAAATCTACAACCTAAAACTTCGCCTTGAAGACCCCCAACCAAGAGCCTTAAGACTGTATTGATAACCTTAGTCGCCAGCCCACACTCTCGCTAATTATTTACGTGATGGTTCTGTTCATGTGGACAAGCACCTAAAGCAGTTATGGATCAGCCGGGTGTGGCTCGTATGGTGGTTTTTGCGTGCGCCAGCAGCTGAACAGCCTGGTTGTTCAGGCTCTGATCCACAGCGCATAATCGGCCCTGGTCTCAGACCGGGCCGCGGGGGCGTTTTGAGTCCCCCGGGAACTCTCTCAGGTAAACTCTTCCACAGGTGTAAAACTGGTGCAGCTGAGTAGTGCTGCTGTTGTCTGTACAGGTGATTGGCTCTCTTTAAAGAAATTGGAGCACGCCATCAAATAATTGGGCCTATACCCTTCAGACAGAACTGTTTGCAATACTCCTTGCACGAACACTGCATATATGCTATCAAAGATTGACAGGTTTATTGTTAACTGATTCTCTGTATCCATAAATGCTCCTCAACCTCATTAAGCATAAAATTGTAGGCATGCTTGTGTCAGAAGCCAGAACAAGGTATGGCAGGATTGTGGACAGTGGAGTCAGAGTGCACCATGCTGTGGATTCCTCTCACATTTGTCTTTCAGATGCATGCATAGAAACTGATAAAATTGGCCTAGCTGTTTGCTTTCAAAGAGGGAGTAGATTACTTATTTGGATGTCACGTAGTAGTTTGAGAACAATAATACGAAACAGAACTTCAGCTGCAATTTATGGACTTAAGGCACAGTGTGAGAATGACACCAGTGAGTCCTCTATCATCATTCTACTCACTGGCAGGAGGAGCCACAAAATAAGCAGACTCTTGGATGTCACTACCCGCACAGGCTCCGGCTGGGGTTACAAGATCTTTGGCAGGTTAAATCACCACACCAGTGTAGACCCAAAGAAATGTAAACTTTGCCAGATTGATTATTGTCAACACCTTGCGTCATTATGTACTGGATTGTGTGATTAAAATTTAAAGAATTTAGAAACAACTCACTCAGAAGTGTGTTTCAGAACATGTCTAAGTATTTTATCACAGCTGGTATATTACAGACCATTCTAGGAAGAAATACCTGACTGTGCTAGCTGATATAATAAGCATTACCCACTTATGGGCTATGTGGATGTTGTGTTTTGTTGTGTGTGACTCACCTATTTTACTCTCACTTATTTGGTGGTGGTATTGCAGGGGTTCGAGTCCTCAGCTACTGACCCCGCCTCTCACCGCCGTTGTACTATGTCCCTCTCTCTCCGCTCATCGAGCTTTTCAAACCCTCGTCTTAAATCTGTGTATGGTTCCTGCCTCCACTACGTCAATTTTCTCAGGCTATTCCACTGCTTACAACTCTATGACTGAAGAAATACTTCCTACTATCTCTCTGACTCATTTGTGCTCTTCAGATCAATTGTGGCCTCTTGTTTCAGTGTCCCCTCCCTAGGACATCCTGTCTTTGTCCACTTGTCTATTCACGCAGTATTTTATATGTCGTTATCCTGGTCTCCACTGACCCTCTGTCATCAGTCGGTAGGTCAGGCCGATTTCCTTATCTTTCCTCATGGACATTCCACTTAGCTCTGGAACTAAACTTGTCGCCAAACCTTTGTACTTTCTCTAGTTTCTTGACATGTGCCTTTATCAAGTGCGGGGTTCCAAACAGGTGCTGATACTCATGTATGGGCCTGACATACACGGTAGTACAGTGTCTTCGAATATGATTCCTTACTAAGGTTATCGGAATGCTGTCTCAGGTTTGTCAGGCGCCATATGCTGCAGCACAGCGTTATCTGATTGATGCGTGTGAGTGAGTGTGTGTGTTGTGTTGTGTACTCACCTATTTGTACTCACGATTTGTGGTTTGAGGCGTCGGAGTCCTAGCTCCTGGCCCCGCCTCTTTCACCGGTTTGCTGACTAGGCGGCACCTCTCTCTATCCGCTTCAATGAGCCTTTCTCCAAACCTCGTCTAAAAACTGTGTATGGTTCCTGCCTCCATACGGCATTTTCTAGGCTATTCACCTGCCTTACAACTCTATGACTGGTAGAAATACTTACCTACTATCTTTCTGATCCTTTGTGTCTTCCAAACTTCCAATTGGGGCTCTTTGTTTTCTGTGTCCCCTCCTGGAACATGAACTGTCTTTGTCCACCGTGATCTATTCCACAGCTGTTTTTATTTGTCGTTATATGTCTCACTCTGACCCTCCTGTCCTCCAGTGTACGTCAGGCCGATTTCCTTAATCTTTCTTCATAGGGAACATTCCCCTTAGCCTTGGGAACTATACCTTGTCGCAAACCTTTGTATTTCTCTAGTTTATTGAACCGTGATTTATCAAGTGCCGGTGCTTCAAAACAGGTGCGGCATACTACTGTATGGGACCTGACATACACGGTGTAAAGTGCCTTGAATGAAATCCTACTAAGGTATCGGAATGCTGTTCTCAGGTTTTGCAGGCGACCATATGCTGCAGCAGTTATCTGATTGATGTGTGCTTCCGGAGACATGCTCGGTGTTATACTCACCCCAAGTTTCTTTCTCCTTGAGTGAGAGTTTGCAGTCTTTTGGCCACCTTAGCTATAAAATCTGTCTGTGGTTCTTCTGTGCCCTTCACCTCAATTTTTGGGAGCGCTTGAGGTTCCTAACCTGAATTCCCTGGAAACGCAGGAGGGAGAGATACATGATTTATACAACTGATAATCCTAGAGGGAAACTAGCTACGCGCAACTTGCACACGTGACTCACTCCATCGAAAGCATAAAAGACTTGGCAGACGATGCACCATACCCCCAC
This sequence comes from Cherax quadricarinatus, assembly GCF_026875155.1. Classification (NCBI taxonomy): domain Eukaryota; kingdom Metazoa; phylum Arthropoda; class Malacostraca; order Decapoda; family Parastacidae; genus Cherax; species Cherax quadricarinatus. The sequence goes on along the minus strand of NW_026470612.1, from coordinate 19,847 downwards.
TGTGAAAAGCCAAGGGGTGTCACTTAGCACGTTAGAGACCTTACAATAAGTGTCAGGGGCCCGGAAGACCTGTTCAAACTGCCTCCAGCACAACATATGGGGATTACCTACAGACCCCTGGCGTCTTCAGCTGGCATGGACATGCACCTAATGTCAGTTTCCGGATCAGCGGGCGTGGCTCGTCGTTGGTTTGCGTTGTGCAGCCCAGCACATGCAACAGCCTGGTTGATCAGCTCTGATCCAACCAGGAGGCCTGTACATCATGACCGTGGTCGCGGGGGCGTTGACCCGGATACTCTCTCCAGGTAAACTCCAGTAATCTTCCTGACTTCTGGCCCATTTAGGCAGTGATTTAAATTCGAAAGCCATTTGTGGTCCTGTGCTCCAGTTGTCCCAAGGACTCTTTGCATCGTCCTGCCCCTGGTCCTCATCAGATTTTATATTCCTACTATTATCTTCAAATCTTCTGCATAACAGGGAAACTTCCTGTAGTCTAACCCATTCCGTCATGTCGTTACATATACCAAAAATAGCTATGGCGTCCTATGGACCGGACCCTGTCTGGTGGACCCCGACTCGTCAACATGCGGGCCACTGTGATATCAATCATTCACAGTCACCTTGAATCGTGTCTGCCTCACCCTGTATGGTATTCTTGATCCATTGCAGTCGCCCTTCTTACTGTTATATGCGCCTGATGCTCTAGCGTTCTGCACATAATCTTCTTGTGAGGAACTGTGTCAAAGGCTTCTTGCAGTCAAGAAAGATGCAAATCAACCCACCCCTCTCTCTCTTGTCTTACTTCTGTTATTTTATATTAAAACTCCAGTAGCGGTTTGTGACATAGGATTGCCTTCGTGAATCCGTGCTGGTGGCCATTTATACTCCCTGTTCTGTGTCGTGATGTAAATGTGTGTCCAGTGTTGTGTGTGTGTGTGTGTGTGTGTGTGTGTTGTGTGTGTGTGTGTGTGTGTGTTGTATGTGTGGAGAATATGTTAGTGAGTGTGGTGTGTGTGTGTGACTGTGTGTGTGTGTGTATGTGTGAGTATGATGTGTGTGTGTGTGTATGAGGTGTGTGTGTGTAGTGAGTGTGTGTGTGTGTGTGTTATCGAGTGTGTGTGCGCTTCTGTGTGTGTACTGAGTTTGTGTGTGGTGTGTGTGTGTGTTGTGTGTGTGTGTGTGTTGTGTGTGTGTGTAGTGCTGTGTGTGTGTGTGTGTGTTTATGAGGGTGGTGTTTATGAATTTGCAATGTGGTGATGTGCAAGTGTGAGAGAGAGAGAGAGAGACTCAAGCAATCTACATTTGCACCAATAACTCACTACAGTGTGACGAGGTGTGGAAGTGTGAATTGATTCATTACTCTAAATTTTGTTCATGATTGCCAGCCATGTATAAAGTATAGTAACCCATTTTACAGTATTCTTACCTTGTAACTTGTGTAGTTCATTACCTTTGTAACTGTGAGTTCATTACCTTGTACATATGTTCAGCCATCCAAAACTTTGGAGCCCGTCCCTGGACCCATGTGTACCTCTGTAATCTGTAAATACCTTTGTAACTTGTCATGTTTGTGCAATAGACCTACTGGGTTCATACCTTTGTAAATTGTGAGTTCATTCTTTGTAATTTGTGAATTCATTACCTCTGTAACTTGCTCAGCCTATCAAAAAACTTTGCAGGCCCCAGTCCCTGGAAATCCAATTATGTCCCTCTGTAATCTTTTGACTACCGCCCACAGATGGGTATGGGGTGCCTTAATAAACATATTAAACCCCAAAACAAAAAAAATACTGTTTGGAAAATCTTCCATGCCCTGCACCAACATCCTTGTACTCCTGGCGAGGATTTCACCTTAAGGCACCTAAAATGGTTCGGAATATAGCAAATAATATTGTTGCAGTAATAAACCCAGGAAGGAAGCTCTGTGATGGAAAACTCACACTCCACAAGAGCTTTTAATATCTCTGCACACAAATTCAATTTCATCAGCAAATAATAGAGCCTATCTAGACTGGAGAATACATCTAGGACTCACATCTTCACTAACAATGTATGATCTGAAAGAAATGTTCCAATATCAAAACAATATACTCAGATCACAAACATAATTGAAGGTTCAGTCCATGAATGCGCGGAGCCCAAGACTGACATAATGAGATTCAGTCACGATGGAGCCATTCACCAAATTCAACTATCCAATAACAAAAACATAAAGTGGGACCAAGTAAACCAAAGTCCCTAACCGATATAAGCTGGGATGAATATAACTCAAGCAACCACGGACCCCAAACTTATGGCCTAGACAGATTAATCCGGTCGCACTCCGTTGATATGCACAATGGCCTTATTGCTCTAAGAAAAAAGGGAGAGAGGATAGATGTAAAATTGAAAGAGACAGGCGCTCCCTTTACAGTGCGACTGGAAAAAAGAATACAGAGCGGCTAAAAAGAGGTCTATATACTGCAAATGCCGTGGGACACTGGTCAGAGAAATAGCAAAGCATCGACTTAAGCTAAAAGTATCCTTTAGGATTCAGGAATCCGGAATGAACTAAAAGCCATAAATGAAAATCGAAAGAAACCCCAACTACCATTGCTCCTTTCTCCTATCGCCAAATCAAAATCGGAACATACGTCACGTATTGGCGCCCCTACTAAACCAAGATGCGGTCTACACAGATGACACCAAGGAAATGAGTCGAGCCTATCTCGAGTACCAATATGACCTCAGTTTTTAGCAATGCGCCACCCTAACAGACTGAGAGTCGAGATCAAAATGAAATTTTGTATGAGGAAAGCCACAAAATTTGATTAACACAAGCTCATACTCCGATGTTATAATGACGCCAAATGACTCGAACAGTCGATAAATGACATGCCCATGCCTCTGCCCCCAGCGGCCAGACTCATGGTACTACTGTGTTCATCAAGAACTGACAAGAAGGCCCAGATCACGAGCCTTTTCCATCCTATGGATGAGAGTGAGATGGACTCTACGAAGGGTCGTCCCACAGTTACTAAAAGAAAGACATAAGCCCCCCACTCCACAAAGGGTGGCAGTAAGCAACAGCAAGAATACAGACCAATAGGCCACTAAATCCCATATCATAAAAAATCATTGAAGGTCCTAAGAAGCAAGTCACCACCCATTAGTAACATCAGTTACACAACCATTGGCAACATGGGTTTTGAAAAGTCGACTCCTGTCTGTCTCAACTATTGGATCACTACGGACAAGGTACTAAATGCACTAGTAGACAAAAAGAATGCAGATGTATATATATACAGACTTTGCAAAAGCCTTCGACAAGTGTGACCATGGCTTAAGGCGCACCAAATGTGTGCTAAAGGTATAACAGGAAAAGTCGGTCGATGGATTCTATATTTCCTCACTAACAGAACACAGAGGAGTATCCGATCAAACAGAGTAAAGTCCCGTGGCAGCTACGAGGTGGTAAAGCTCTGTTCCACAAGGCCAGTCTCACTACCATCTTTGTTCCTCATCCTTATATTCCGACATAGACAAGGGGATGTCAGCCACAGGGCTCCTGTCTCTCCTTTGCAGAATGGTCACCCGATCCTCTGTCATGACAGTGTCTTCCATTGCAGGACACAGCAAGGCTCACAGTGCCAGGACATCAACCACAATCTTTCTTGGGCTGCCAGAGGAAACATATGAGGTTCAACGTATGAGGAAATTTCAATTACTCAGATATGGTAAAATAGAGGAAATTAAATCTTCATCTAGAGTACAAAACAATTCTGGCCCACAAAAGAGCGAAACACCAACGTCAAAGACCTGGATGTGAGTGATCATGTCGGAGGATCTCACTTCAAGGACTATAAATTGTATCAATCGCATCTGATAAAAAAATGACAGGATGGATAATGAACGAACCTTCAACTAGGAGGCCAAACCAATGATGACCACTCTTCGGTCACTTGTTCTATCTAGGCCTTGAATATTGCTGACACACTAACAGCACCTTTCAAGGCCAGGTGAAATTGACGACCTACGAAATGTACAGAGAACTTTTCACGGCGAGCATAACGGAGATAAAAACACCTCAATTATTGGGAAAGAGCGCTTGAGGTTCCTAAATCCTGTATTCCCTGGAATGCAGGGGGAGAGATACATGATTATTTACGACTGGAAAATGTCCTAGGAGGGACTAGTACCGGAATTGACACTCGGAAAATCACTCACTGCGAAAGCAAAACAGACATTGGCATACGATTGCACCATCCCCCTTGAAAAGCAGGGGTGTCACTAGACGTTAAGAGACAATACAATAAAGTGGTTCAGGGGCCGCAGACTGTTCCACTGCTCCCAGCTCACCATAATGGGGGATTAACAACAGACCACCTGGCAGTCTTCAGCTAGGCACTGGACAAGCACTAAAGTCAGTTTCTGATCAGCCGGGCTGTGCTGATACGTTGGTTTTTGCGTGCAGCCAGCCAAGACAAAAGCCTGGTTGATCATGGCTTTGATCCACCAGTGAGGCTGGTCAAACAGACCGGGCGCGGGGCGTTGACCCGTGAACTCTCTCAGGTAAACTCCAGGTAAGATGGTAGACAGGATAATATAAAAGTTGTAGTTGAAAATACTAGTTTTAAAAATGATATAGAAAAAATGTTCAATTAAAAAGAAGTTTACAATAAGTTGATCGTATAGTTTCAAAGCAAAATTGTCGGCATAATAGGGTATTAGAATAAAATTGGGCAATTGAGTATTTCTTAATGATAGGTTAGAATTATTGAGGACAAGTTAGTGGCTAGTTTATTATAAAATAAGATGACAGTGTTGCGTAAGTTGTAAAAAAGGAGATAGATTCTGTTAGATATTAAACAACAGTAAGACTATGAGGTAGAATGGTCGTTAAATTACCAACAATGACAATCTAAAATGAAAAAAACTAGTTGGCCGGTACTTAGGAATTTTAGGGGGGCACTAATATTTATGACAATATACACTAACGTGGACTAAGGGTTTATCTGCACTTTACTCTGACTTTGGTTAGTCCAGCCTCTCTTAGGAATGTTTTAAGGTCATGTTCTGTAGAGATGAAGTATCTCTTCCCAGTGGGCTGTTTTCTTAACTGCGATATTTTCCATCCCTCACAATGCAATGGTGGGATTCTTTTGGCATAGCGTAATTTTCTTAGCCGATAAATAGGTTTTGTCTTATTTTGGTAAGGCACTCATTGAGTAAACTCAGTTTTCATAGAAATAGATGTTTTTAGTAGGTTGTTCTTTGTAGGCTAGTTTGGAATTTTAACAAGCAATGCTTTTTTTACATGCTTGGCTAGCCCCATCCAGATTCTGCAATCCTTTAAGTCATCACTAACGTCATGTTAAAGGCGGAACAGGGTGGTTCCTTGAATTTTAAGCTGTAGGGTGCGTATCCATGGCAGGTCTTTGGGTGATCTTGTGGGGTGGAGATGTTTGCTGTGTAACACAACAGCGGCAGATAGCTGTTGTTGGTCATTATGGTCTTGGAAGTTGGTTTTTATGACATTGGCAAGTTGTTAGTCCACTCTTGATCTTTCCTCTGTAATGTTGGTAGTAAGTAGGGTGACTTGGTCTTTTAGAGTCATGATGGTGTCTAGGGACTGGGTGTGGGTGTTGATTTGTTGTTCCAGAGTGTCTAGTTTATGTTCAAGAGCAGTGATCTTGTTGAGGTAATCTGCATTGCTAGCTTTTAGTTCCTGCATTTCATCACCCCCCCCCCCCCCATAGTGTTAGTTTGGGTGAATGTTTGGTTCTGAATCGTATAGAGTTTAGCTATTTCTGGGTCGGTGATCTTCTTGACATCAAATACTGGGAAGGAGTTATCTTTTGTCATTGTGGCTTTGTAAATGGTCTAAGTCGGTCAGAAACGTCATCGTAAGCTCCTGTCTTATATGTGCGGGTTGTTTGTGTAACATCCTTCCACTTTGAGTGAAGGTTGGTTTTTTTTATTGGGAGCGGCGGAAGTCGGGTTCAATATGACCGTTACACTGTCAGTTGGCCTACTAACAACACAACAACAGTCAACAACTTGTGTTGTGGTGGAATGTGCTGTGTGATAAATGATGAACAATAAAACAGTGTTTTGGTGTTAAACACAGGTGCAGTAACACCTGTGGTGTCTAACACAGGTCGAGTAACCTGTGGTGTCTAACAGCGTGAGTATTCAACCTGTGGTGTTTCTAACTCAGGTGAGTAACACCTGTGGTGTCTAACACGAGTGAGCTAACAATGTGGTGTCTATACACATGCGAGTAACACCTTGTTAGGTGTCTAACCACAGGTGAGTAATCAACGTGTGTCTTAACACAGGTGGAGTAAACACTTGGTGTCTAACACCGGTGTGAGTACACACCTGTGTGTCTAACACAGGTGAGTAACAAAACTGTGGTGTTAACACAGGCGCTAACACCTGTGGTTGTTTAACACAGGCCGAGTAAACAAACTGTGGTGGTCTAACACAGGTGAAGGACACACTGTGGTGTTCTAACACAGGTGAGTAAACACCTGTGGTTTGTTAGCACAGGCGAGTATCAACTGTGGAGACTATACACAGGTGAGTTAAACCACCTGTGGTGTCTAACACAGGTGAGTAACCAAAACTGTGGGGTTAAACACAGGCGTGTAGTAACAACTTGGTGTTCTAACACGGTGTGTAACACCCTGTTGTGTCTACACAGGTGAGTAATCTCCTGTTGTTGTCTAACAGGTGAGTAACAACTGTGGTGTCTAACACAGGTTGTTAAGTAACAAACGTGGTGTCCTAACACAGGTGAGTGTAACACCTGTGTGTCTAACACAGGTGAGTAAACACCTGTGGTTGTGTCTAACGGTGAGTAACACCTGCTCACCACCTGGTGTCTAACACTGTAGTAAACCTGTGTTGTCTAACACAGCGTGAGTAAACAACTGTGTTGTCTATGCACTGTGTGTAGGTACTACCTGTTGTGTCTAACAGCGTGAGTTAACCCTGTGTGCTAACACAGGTGAGTAACACATGTGGTGCTCTACACACGGTGAGTAACAACTGTGGTGTCTTAACCACAGGTGAGTAACACCTGTGTTGTCTAAACACCAGGTGAGTAACACCTGTGGTGTCTAAAGACAGGTGTGTAGTAACACTTGATGGTTGTCTAACACTGCGTGTGTAACACCTGTGTTGATCTAACAACAGTGAGTAAACACCTGTGTTGTCTAAACACAGGTGAGTAAACAACCTGATTTGGGTCTAACAGGTGGTAACACCTCTGTGGTGTCTAACACAGGTGGAGTACACCTGTGGTGTCTAACACACGCGTGAGTATACTACCTACCTTTATTACAATTAACATTCATGTGCTAGATGATACATTAGAGACAGTTTGAACATGTAATTTGTGTATTAAGGCGCGCACGTCATGATCTTATATTTGTCTCAGTGTTGACGGTTCTTTAACCTGCTCAGGTGGTGGTCTGTCTTTCTGCTCAGGTGGGGTATGTTATTCCCTGCCTCAGGTGTGACATGCCAGGTAAGAGGACGCCGTACCTACATAAGCGCAGCCACTGGGCCGGGGTGGGGCGTGGGCGCTCCGACCAGGAGCATGGGCGTAGAAGGGCGGAGGGTGCATGGGGGTCCCCCCAGTGGAAGTTTTAACCTGCGTTTCTTAGGATCGGATCATAATTATAAACATGGCGTTGCTGAAGCCGGCGGTCGCCCCCGCTCGTTTACCGTTCGTCCGGTGGTTTGACACGGCTGTCCTCGAATCGACGAACACGAAATATGCAAATCGTGGAGTCCGGGGGCCCAGCATTTTTGGACTAGCCCGAATGATTAGAGGGCTTCACGATCCGGGTGTGCTTGCCGTGGGGCTGGATGCAACACTGTGCCGCGTGCGTTACCAGTGACCTGATGCGCGGTGGCGAATCTGTGGGGCAAATTGGGGGCGGTTAAGGTCCCCGCGTGCTCGCGACAAAACCCCCCCAAGCAAGCGGGACGGCATTGTTACTCTGGCATGTTTTCCAACATTGACCCCCTCCAGCCGAACCCCGTTGTGTGTAGGGGCCGCCACCCAACCCGTCACTTCGCCCCACGCCCGGACCACAGCGTAGCTTCCCCTCGCCGCACACACCCTGACGTGCGAACAGGCCCATCCATCTTCGGTATAGGGATAACTCGAGTCCTCGAACCCCCACATTAGCGATTATTTCAATCCGGCCTGGGGGTTCTAAATTAATAAGGTACAGTGAATCATCGCACCAACACGTCCAGCCTCGAACTCCCGGCTCATCTGGACTTTTAGCGTGCTTCCCTGTCCCCCCCTACCCCCTCAAGCCAGCTTGAAGACTGCCAGGGGTCTGTTGGTAATCCCCCTTCTGTGTGTGGGAGGCAGTTCAACAGTCTCGGGCCCCTGACACTTATTGTATGTCTCTTAAAGTGCTAGTGACACCCCTGCTTTACATTGGGGGGAATGGAGCATCGTCTGCCAAGTCTTTTGCTTTCGCTAGTGAGTGATTTTCGTGTGCAAGTTCGGTACTAGTCACTCTAGGTTTTTCCAGGTGTATAATAATCATGATATCTCTCTCTCCTGCCTTCCAGGGAATACAGGTTTAGGAACCTCAAGCGCATCCCAAAAATTGAGGTGTGTTTTATCTCCGTTTATATGCTCCCCCACCACCCCTTCTCCCCCCCCCCTCCTCCTCTCCTCCCCCCCCCCCCCCCCCCCCCCCCCCGCCGTGAAAGTTCTCTGCTAAATTTATCTTGAGCGTCTCCTTGGCAAATTTCACCTGCCTTGAAAGGTGCTGTTAGTGTGCAGCAATATTTTTTTTCCAGCCTAGATAGATCAAGTGACCTGAAGAGTCGTCATCATGGGCTTGGCCTCTCCCCTTGTTTTGAAGGTTATCAATTATCCCTCTGTCATTTGTATAGCAGATGCGATTGATACAATGTTAGGCGTCCATTGAAGTGAGTTCAGGGACATAACATTGGTTTTCAATCGGCATCTGCTAAGAAAAATGAAGGATGCGATTAATGAAACCTTCAAAACTAGGGAGGCAAGCCCATGATGACACATCTTGCAGTCACTTTTCTATCTAGGCTGGAATACTTGCTCTGCACTCTAACAGCACTTTCAAGGCAGGTGAAATTGCCACGTAGAAAATGAACAGATAACTTTCACGCAGCGCGCATAACGGTGATAAAACACCTCAATTATTGGCCGAGCGCTTGTAGGTCATAAAACCTGCTATTCCCTGGAACGCAGGAGGGGATGAGATACCATGATTATATCAACCTGGAAATCCTAGAGGGACTAGTCGATGTTGGTCAGTCCATTCAGTCTTGAATAGAGAATATGGCATATGAGCGTGAGTGAAGCATAGCAGCTTATAAACCGTAGACAGGTGAGGTGCAGCAGTCATAGGTGGTGTTACATTTGTTCAATGTGGGAATAGGTTGTGCCCCAAGAATTTTAGGCAAGCTGAAGAATTACTAACGTTTACAGATCCCATCAAGAAGTTATGCAGGTATGACAGGATTGTACGATGAATGGTTCAGACGAAACCGACATGTTGTTGAAATTAGGACTCATGTGCAACTCTTGGGTTTCTTTATTGAGGAGGCAAAACCGTTTGCCACACAGTGGCTTCTTCTTCTTGGAGAGTACTTAATACTTGGAAAGTCTTCAATGCCCATTCCTTGGGGCACGCCTACTTCCACATTGGACAATGTGACACGCACCTACAACTGCTGCCCCTCACCTGTCTCAGTTTATTAAGCTGCTTCTCCGACTCAAATGCCGTATCTATTCAAGATTGATGGACTGACCAATCGACTCTGGGTCTGAGGGGACTGATTACTCATTCTCCTCCTGTTCTTCCAAGTTTCTCCTTTCGTATGGGGGGGGGGGGGGAGTGGGGGCCGGGAGGGCACTGATGAAGGCACTGTGTGCCCTGGTGAAACGTTTCCTCAATCCCCCCCCCCCCCCCCCCCCCCCCCCCCCCGTCAAAGATTACCCAAGAGTTGCCCCACATGTGTCTGATTCAAAAGCTTGTTGGTTCTCTGAGACCATTCATCTACAATCCTAGTCAGACACTGCAACTTCTTGGGATCTTAATACTTGGGAATTCTTCACTTGCCTAACCCTTGGGCACAACCTACTTCCACATTGGACAAATGTGACACCACCTACGACTGCTGCCCCTCACCTGTATACGGTTTATAAGCTGCTTCTCCGCTCATATGCCGTATTCTATTCAAGATTGATGGACTGACCACATCGACTCTAGGCTGAGGGACTGATTACCTCATTCTCCTCAATAAAGATACCCAAGAGTTGCACATGTGTCTAATTCAACAACATGTCGGTTCTCCGAACCACTCATCTACAATAGGTGCTCAGGTGTTGACTGTGTTAACTGCTCAGGTGTTGACTGTGTTACCTGCTTAGGTGTTGACTGTGTTAGGTGCTCAGATGTTGACTGTTAGGTGCTCAGGTGTTGACTGTTAGCTGCTCAGGTGTTGACTGTGTTACCTGCTCAGGTATTGACTGTGATAGCTGCTTAGGTGTTGACTGTTAGCTGCTCAGGTGTTGACTGTGTTAGGTGCTCAGGTGTTGACTGTGTTAGGTGCTCAGGTGTTGACTGTTAGGTGCTCAGGTGTTGACTGTGTTAACTGCTCAGGTGTTGACTGTGTTACCTGCTCAGGTGTTGACTGTGTTAGCTGCTTAGGTGTTGACTGTTAGCTGCTCAGGTGTTGACTGTGTTAGCTGATCAGGTGTTGACTGTGTTAGCTGCTCAGGTGTTGACTGTGTTACCTGCTCAGGTGTTAAATGAGTTAGCTGCTCAGGTGTTGACTGTGTTAGTTGCTTAGATGTTGACTGTGTCAGGTGTTAGCTGCTCAGGTGTTAACTGTTATCTGCTCAGATGTTAGGTGCTCAGGCAGGAGCAGGTGTTAGGTGGTCAGGTATGAGCAGGTTTTAGGTGTTTAGGCAGCAGCAGGTGTTAGGTGGGGAGACAGCAGCAGGTGTTAAGTGGTCAGGCAGCAGCAACAGCAGGTGTTAGGTGGTGAGGCAGCAGCAGCAGGTGTTAGGTGGTGAGGCAGCAGCAGCAGCAGGTGTTGGGTGGTGAGGCAGCAGCAGCAGGTGTTAGGTGGTGAGGCAGCAGCAGCAGGTGTTAGGTGGTGAGGCAGCAGCAGATGTTAGGTGGTGAGGCAGCAGCAGCAGGTGTTAGGTGGTGAAGCAACAGCAGCAGGTGTTAGGTGGTGAGGCAGCAGCAGCAGGTGTTAGGTGGTGAAGCAACGCAGCAGGTGTTAGGTGGTGAGGCGGGCAGGTGTTAGGTGGTGAGGCAGCAGCAGCAGGTGTTAGGTGGTGAAGCAACAGCAGCAGGTGTCAGGTGGTGAGGTAGCAGCAGCAGGTGTTAGGTGGTGAAGCAACAGCAGCAGGTGTTAGGTGGTGAGGCAGCAGCAGGTGTTAGGTGGTGTGGCAGCAGCAGGTGTTAGGTGGTGAGGCAGCAGCAGCAGGTGTTAGGTGGTGAAGCAGCAGCAGCAGGTGTTAGGTAGTGTTAGGTGTTAGGAGTGTTCGCATCGCTATTGGGCCGTGCGGACGTGCTGCGCAGTAGCTCCTGATTGAGTTGGCTTTTGTGCAGTGTTGACGTGTACTTAGCTCTGTGAAGACCTGTTTGCCTGCTCTCTATGAATTGAAGCAAGATGTCCTCCATCGAGCAACTTTACCAACAGCTTAAGGAAGATTGGAGGATAGTGAAGTTGGAGATTCGGCGACTGACTGAGGAAAACAAGAAGATTCGTAGTAGTCCTCCTGTTTTGAGTCCTCAGGTCAAGAAGGGAAACGGGTCAGTGGCTAGACAGCGGGGAACAAAGTTGACGATCAAGAAGACGAATGGAAAGATAGAAATGATGAAGAAGAAAGAGACTGCCGTGGAAACTGTTGTGGAAACATCTAATACATTCTCAGTGCTACCCGACGAATGTGAGTCGACTACTGGGAACATCACGATGAACGACACCAAGGAAGGTAAGAATATTGTTGTTGTTGGGGATAGCCAAGTTAGGTATATGGATAGGGCGTTCTGCTTGAAGGACAGTTGAAGGACAGGAGTAGGAGACAGAGAGTTTGCTTTCCTGGGGCTGGGATGGAGGATATTGTTAGCCGTCTGGATGACATCATGAGAGGTAATGGGAGCAATCCTATTATCTGTCTCAGTGCTGGAGGCTATGATGTTGGCAGACGTAGGAGTGAAGACCTGATTAGCAGGTATAGGTCAGCAATAGAAATAATTAGGAGTAAGGGTGTTAACCCTGTCATATGTGGTGTTTTGCCAAGGAGAGGAGTTGGAAATGAATGGTTGTCCAGGGCAATTAGTGTCAATTGCTGGCTGGACAAATACTGTAAGGAAAATGCGGTAACATACATTGACAACTGGGACCTCTTCTATGGCAGAAGTGACATGTATGCCAGGGATGGGTTCACTTATCTAGGTCTGGGGTGGTAGCACTGGCAGCCGCAGTGGAGGGAGCAGTTAGGACTTTAAACTACCTGGAGTTTACCTGGAGAGAGTTCCGGGGGTCAACGGCCCCGCGGCCCGGTCTGTGACCAGGCCTCCTTAGGTCAGTGTCCCAGGATGCGACCCACACCAGTCGACTAACACCCAGGTACCCATTTTACTGATGGGGAACATAGACAACAGGTGGAAAGAAACACGTCCAATGTTTCTACTCTGGCTGGGAATCGAACCCAGACCCTCGCCGTGTGAAGCAAGAGCGTTAACCACCAGGCCACCAGAGCCCCAGAGTGGTATGGGTTTTGGCAGGAAAACAGTGAAGTCCCAGTGTAGTAATATTACGAGTTCTAGGGGAACTAGTAATAAGCAGAACGAGGTAGATATTGAAAAGCCAGGGACTTTGTGTGATAAGGACAGTAATAGGTTTAGCAGAAAAACAGAAATGAGCAGGAAGTGTAAAGAGAAAGGAGAGTCTTTCAATGTTTATTATGCTAATTGCCGTAGTGCTAGGAATAAGATGGACGAGTTGAGATTAGTTGCTAGTGCAGGTAACATTGATGTATTTGCCTTAACTGAGACGTGGTTTAATTCAAAAAGTCGGGACATGCCTGCGGAATGTCATATTCAGGGTTTTAAATTGTTCCAAGTAGATAGAAGTATCAGGAAGGGGGGTGGGGTGGCATTGTATGTCCGAGATCGCTTGAACTGTTGCATAAAAATGGCTATTAAGTCTGAAGTAACACATACAGAGTCTGTTTGGATAGAATTTTCAGAGGGGCATGAAAAACTGATTTTAGGAGTGATATACCGTCCCCCAAACTTAGATAGGGACCAAGGGAGACTACTATGGGAGGAAATTGTTAAGGCTACAAGGCACGATAATGTAGTAATACTAGGAGACTTTAACTTTAGTCATATTGATTGGAATTTCTTGACTGGGAATTTAGAATCATACGACTTCTTAAGAAGTAGTTCAGGATTGTTTTTTGAAGCAGTTTGTGACAGAACCTAATAAGGGGAAATAACCTGCTGACTTAGTTATGGCAAACAATGAATCCCTTGTTAATAATTTAGAAATTTCAGAGGAACTGGGTGCTAGCGACCACAAATCAATTACATTTAGCATTGAATGGAAGTACGATAGTAGCGATAACTCAGTAACAGTCCCAGATTTTCGCTTAGCAGATTACGATGGCTTAGAGAACACTTATCTCTGTTGACTGGGGTAAACGAAGTGAGATATCAATATGACAGTTTTCTGAACACTATACATGCTGCTCAAAGAACGTTTATCCCATATAAAGAAGTTAGATCAAATAGAAATGACCCAAAATGGATGAATAATAGGCTCAAATATCTACTAGGGCATAAGAAAGGAATTTATAGGCGTATCAAAAGAGGTGAGGGTCATCTTATGAATCGGTATATTGACATTAAGAGCGACATTAAAAAGGGGATAAGAAAAGCTAAAAGGGACTATGAAATTAAAGTTTCTAGGGATTCTAAAACTAACCCAAAAAGTATTTTTCCAGGTCTTTACAACAAAAGTTAGAGATAAGATAGGTCCCCTTAAAAATAACTGTGGGCACCTTACTGACAAAGAGAATGAAATGTGCTCGATTTTTAATAATTATTTTCTCTCAGTTTTTACACATGAAGACACTAACAATATTCCAGTAATTAATTTTTAGAGTGGCCCGGTGGCCTGGTGGCTAAAGCTCCCGCTTCACACACGGAGGGCCCGGGTTCGATTCCCGACGGGTGGAAACATTCGACACGTTTCCTTACACCTGTTGTCCTGTTCACCTAGCAGCAAATAGGTACCTGGGTGTTAGTCGACTGGTGTGGGTCGCATCCTGGGGGACAAGATTAAGGACCCCAATGGAAATAAGTTAGACAGTCCTCGATGACGCACTGACTTTCTTGGGTTATCCTGGGTGGCTAACCCTCCGGGGTTAAAAATCCGAACATAATCTTATCTTATCTTATCTTATCTTATGGGCTAGAAGAAGATAAATTATGTAACATCACAGTCACTAGTGAAATGGTTGTGAAGCAGATAGACAGACTGAAGCAAACTCTATTCTTGGTCAGAAAAGTGGCAGATGCAGTTCAATGTAGATAAATGCAAGGTTCTGAAGCTTGGGAGTGCCCATAACCCTAGTACTTATAAGTTAAATGATGTAGAACTTAGCCATACAGATTGTGAAAAGGACTTGGGGGTTATGGTGAGCAGCAACCTTAAACCAAGACAGCAATGCCTAAGCGTACGTAATAAGGCAAATAGATTACTGGGATTTATATCAAGAAGTGTAAGCAACAGAAGTCCAGAGGTCATTCTGCAGCTTTATACTTCATTAGTAAGGCCTCAGCTAGATTATGCAGCTCAGTTCTGGTCTCCATATTACAGAATGGACATAAATTCGTTAGAAAACATTCATCGTAGGATGACTAAATTAATACATAGCATTAGAAATCTTCCTTATGAAGAAAGATTGAAGACTCTTAAGTACATTCACTTGTTAGACGAAGAATGAGGGGAGACCTGATCGAAGTGTATAAGTGGAAGATAGGTATTAATAAAGGGGATATTAATAAGGTCTTGAGGATGTCTCTCCTAGAGAGAACCCGCAGTAATGGATTTAAATTAGATAAGTTAGATTAGAAAAGGACATAGGAAAGTATTGGTTTGAAATAGGGTAGTTGAATGATGAACAGTCAACCTATTGGGTTATTGAGGCTGGGACTTAGGGTAGTTTCAAATTTAGGTTGGATAAGTACATGAGTGGTAGGGGATGGATTTGAGTGGGACTTTCACATCAGAGCTTATTTCTTGGGTAGCATTGAAAATTGGGTTGGACAAATGTTTTGTTAGTGGGATGAATTGTAAAGGACCTGCCTAGTATAGGCCAACAGGCCTCCTGCAGTGTTCCTCCTTTCTTATGTTCTTATGTGAGGCAGCAGCAGCATGTGGTGAGGCAGCAGAAGCAGGTGTTAGGTAGTGAGGCAGCAGCAGTAGGTGTTAGGTGGTGAGGCAGCAACAGCAGGTGTTAGGTGGTGAGGCAACAGCAGCAGGAGTCAGGTGATGAGGCAGCAGCAGCAGGTGTTAGGTGGTGAGGGAGCAGGAGCAGGTGTTAGGTGGTGAGGCAGCAGCAGTAGGTGTTAGGTGGTGAGGCAGCAGCAACAGGTGTTAGGTGGTGAATCAGCAGCAGCAGTTGTTAGGTGGTGAGGCAGCAGCAGCAGGTGTTGGGTGGTCAGGCAGCAGCAGCAGGTGTTAGGTGGTCAGGCAGCAGCAGCAGGTGTTAGGTGGTCAGGGAGCAGCAACAGGTGTTAGGTGGTGAATCAGCAGCAGCAGTTGTTAGGTGGTCAGGCAGCAGAAGCAGGTGTTAGGTGGTGAGGCAGCAGCAGCAGGTGTTAGGTGGTCAGGCAGCAGCAGCAGGTGTTAGGTGGTGAGGCAGCAGCAATAGATGTTAGGTGGTGAATCAGCAGCAGCAGTTGTTAGGTGGTGAGGTAGCAGCAGCAGGTGTTAGGTGGTGAGGCAGCAGCAGCAGGTGTTAGGTGGTGAGGCAGCAGCAGCAGGTGTTAGGTGGTGAGGCAGCAGCAACAGGTGTTAGGTGGTGAATCAGCAGCAGCAGTTGTTAGGTGGTGAGGCAGCAGCAGCAGGTGTTGGGTGGTCAGGCAGCAGCAGCAGGTGTTAGGTGGTCAGGCAGCAGCAGCAGGTGTTAGGTGGTCAGGGAGCAGCAACAGGTGTTAGGTCGTGAATCAGCAGCAGCAGTTGTTAGGTGGTCAGGCAGCAGCAGCAGGTGTTAGGTGGTGAGGCAGCAGCAGCAGGTGCTAGGTGGTGAGGCAGCAGCAGCAGGTGTTAGGTGGTGAGGCAGCAGCAGGTTTAAGTTAGTAAGTTTTAAGGTTTATGTTACATAATAAACAATATTGTTGGCAGAACATTCATATACAAGGTTCATTATTTAACCAAGAATAACCCAGTAAGTTAGTAAGTTTATTTAGGTACAAGTACACATAAATACACTTAAACAAATTATCATACATAGTAACATGTACATTAACCACCAGAGTAACACAAAAATTATCATACATAGTAACATGTACATTAACCACCAGAGTAACACAAAAATTATCATACATAGTAACATGTACATTAACCACCAGAGTAACACAAAAATTATCATACATAGTAACATGTACATTAACCACCAGAGTAACACAAAAATTATCATACATAGTAACATGTACATTAACCACCAGAGTAACAAAAATTATCATACATAGTAACATGTACATTAACCACCAGAGTAACACAAAAATTATCATACATAGTAACATGTACATTAACCACCAGAGTAACACAAAAATTATCATACATAGTAACATGTACATTAACCACCAAGTAACACAAAAATTATCATACATAGTAACATGTACATTAACCACCAGAGTAACACAAAAATTATCATACATAGTAACATGTACATTAACCACCAGAGTAACACAAAAATTATCATTCATAGTAACATGTATATTAACCACCAGAGTAACACAAAAATTATCATACATAGTAACATGTACATTAACCACCAGAGTAACACAAAAATTATCATACACAGTAACAGTGGTGACGTGTACTTAGCTCTGTGAAGACCTGTTGGTGTGCTCTCTGTGAATTTGTACTTAACCCAGTGGTGACCTGTACTTAACTCTGTGAAGAAGTGTCTTGTTTGCTCCCGTGGACTGAACCAAGATGCCCTCCATCGAGCAACTTTACCAGCAACTTAAGGAAGAATTGAGGGCAGCGAAGATGGAGATACGGCGATTGACCGAGGAAAACAAGAGAATTCGTAGTAGTCCTCCTGTTTCGAGTCCTCAGGTCAAGAAGGGATCGTGGTCAGTGGCTGGACAGCAGGGGACGACGAAGTTGACGATCAAGAAGACGAATGGAAAGCCAGAAACGATGAAGAAGAAAGAGACTGCTGTGGAAACTCCTGTGGAAACCTCCAACGCATTCTCGGTGCTACCCGACGAATGTGAGTCGACTACTGGGATCGTCACGACGAACGACAACAAGGAAGGTAAGAATATTGTTGTTGTTGGGGATAGCCAGGTTAGATACATGGATAGGGCATTCTGCTTGAAGGACAGGAGTAGGAGACAAAGGGTATGCTTTCCTGGGGCTGGGATGGAGGACATTGTTAGCCGGCTTGACAACATCATGAATGGTAATGGGATCAATCCTATTATTTGCCTCAGTGCTGGAGGCAATGATGTAGGCAAGCGTAGAAGTGAGGATTTAGTTAGAAAGTTCAGGACAGCTATAGACATAATTAGGAAGAAGGGGGGTGCCCTGTTATATGTGGCATTTTGCCAAGAAGAGGTGTTGGTAACGAATGGTTGTCCAGAGCAATTGGTATTAATTGTTGGCTGGATAAACACTGTAAGGATAATGCAGTACCTTCATTGACAACTGGGACAACTTCTATGGCCGAAATGACATGTATGCCAGGGATGGGGTTCACTTATCCAGGGCAGGTGTGGGTTTTCTTGCTAACTCAGTTGAGGGGGTTGTTTGGACTTTAAACTAGGATTAGTTAGAGGTATGGGTTTAGAAATGATTAATAATGAGTATGGATATATTGACTTATGCTCTGATATTAAGAATCTTAATACTAACTGTCATGGAGTAACTCTGGGTAATGATAATTTCAGAAATTGTGTAAAAACAAAGATGAATAGGAAAAATGTGCAGAAGAAAAAACATATGATGGTATTTTATGCTAACAGTCGAAGTGCAAGAAATAAAATTAATGAACTACGTTTGGTAGCATGTGCTGGGAACTTTGATATCATTGCATTAACTGAAACGTGGTATGATTTAAAGAGTCGGGATATGACTGCTGAGTGTAATATTCAGGGATTTAAGTTGTTCAATGTGGATAGATGTAATGGGAAGGGGGGAGGAGTTGCATTGTATGTTCGAGAAAATATTAATTGTTGCATTAAAACAGGTATAAAAATAGATGGAGCAGTAACAGAGTCTGTTTGGGTAGAGTTCGTGGAGGGTCAAGAAAAACTAATTCTAGGTGTAATATACCGACCTCCAGGCTTGGATCACGATAGAGGGAGACTTCTTTGGGACGAAATTGTTAGGGCTTCTGGACACAGTAACATAGTCATAGTAGGGGACTTTAACTTTAGTCAAATTGACTGGAATTCTTTGACAGGTAATCTAGAGTCCAGTGACTTTATGGAAACAGTTCAGGACTGTTTTCTGAAACAGAGTGTAACTGAGCCTACCAGGGGTAATAATTTGCTAGACCTAGTCTTGTCAAATAAGGAAACACTCGTGAATAATCTGGAGATCACTGAAGAGCTTGGCGCAAGTGATCAAAAATCTTACTTTTAGCATTAATTGGGAATGCAAGAATAATGATAATACAGTAAAAATCCCTGATTTTCGTTCTGCCGATTATAATGGACTTAGGGAACATCTGTCTAATCTTGATTGGGGTTATCTAGCTAATGATTTTATTGACAATAATCATACTTATGAATATGAAGGGATCTGCTTTTATGATTGTTTTCTTAATAATGTACACAGTGCCCAGAGAATATACATTCCCCAGAGAGAATTTAGGTCTAATAACAACGATCCCAAATGGGTTAACAGTAGGTTAAAACATCTATTAGGGGAGAAAAGGGGAATTTATAGGCGCATCAGAAGAGAGGATAACCTTACTGACCAATATGTTCAGCTTAAAAGAGAAGTAAAAAGGGCGATTAGAAAGGCTAAACGTGACTATGAAATTAGAGTTGCTAATGAATCAAAGACTAATCCAAAGGGATTCTTTCAAGTGTATAGGACGAAGGTGAAGGAAAAAGTAGGACCTCTGAAAATTGGGAATGGACAGCTGACGGATAACGAACTGGAAATGTGCTCCTTATTTAATGACTATTTTTTGTCAGTTTTTACACAGGAAGATGTAAATGAGATTCCAGTAATCAACGATTACTTAGTTCCTGATGAATTTAAGTTAACTAATATTACTGTCACGAGGGACATGGTTATTAAACAGATAGACAAACTGAAACAAAATAAGTCCCCGGGACCCGATGAGCTGTTTTCCAGGGTACTTAAGGAATGCAAGATGGAGCTTAGTCAGCCATTAACGAGTGTATTCAATGCATCCATCCTTACCGGTGTTGTGCCAGAGTTGTGGAAGATGGCTAATGTGGTTCCTATATTCAAATCAGGGGATAAGTCCACTCCTTCAAATTACCGTCCAATAAGCCTGACATCTATAGTGGGCAAGTTATTAGAATCAATTATAGCTGACA